>QKQZ01014414.1:0-10002 GCA_003595255.1 Solenopsis fugax
CACACAACACCGTCGCTAACGAACGACCATCCGTTGTCACATATCGATATCCGCAGGGGCGACTCGACTCGGGGCGTAACAATATATATATAATAACAAAGAAGTAGGGGCTTATTTAGATTCAAAGTCAGTATAATTAATAAGTAGAGCACAAAATTATTAAGCCGCGCTGGATGTGCGTGCGAGATTTATTGATTATAATGTTTACAATGCGAAACGTTTGCGTTTTAATGAATCATATATGTATATATATGTATATATAAACATGCTGAAAGAACCGAGAGGGTTTCCGGATACATGCCACGTGTGTATTGGGCGCTGTGCCGACGTTTCGCAAACATTGCAGCTTGCATCATCAGGGCTGATAGCTTCGATACTGCAATGTTTGCGAAACGTCGGCACAGCGCCCAGCACATACGTGGCATGTATCCGGAAACCCTCTCGGTTAACAATATCAACGGCCACGAAAGCCTCAAGACTGAAATGCTGAAAGAAATTAAAAAAGGTATACTGAACAAAATGTAAATGCCGCTTTAGAGCAGATGAAAAATGATATGTCATTAAGAGAAGCAACACAAATATATGTATAATGTACCAAACAGCACACTTTATTGCAAATCAAAAAATTTTTTTCGAATGTTCTAAGGGACCATCAACTATTTTAAGTAAAGAAGAAGAAAATACCGGAATGGATAATTTATTACTGTCAGAGAGGTTTTCCAGTTAGTAAAGATCAACTACTTGATAGTGTGCGTTCTATTATAGTAATTAAATTAGGAAGAGAAACGACTTTCACAAATAATAGGCCTGGTAGATTCTAGGTACGAAAATTTCTATAGACATCATCCAGATTTATGTGTCAGAGTTGCTCAAAATTTGACATGTACTCGTGCTACAGCTATAGAAAACGTTTTAAGAAATTGGTTTAATGAAGTGTATGCAAATTTGCAAAAAAGTTAAAACTGATTCATCCAGAGTATTTAATTGCAATAAAAACGCATTTTTTCTTTGTCTAAAGCTGATCGTGTCATCACAAAAAAAGATCAAAATCGGTAAAGTTATCGATGGAGATGAGAAAGAAAGCTTAACAACGCTTTTTATGGTGAATGCTGAAGGACAAATGGCACAACCAATGATTCTATATTGGTATAGCGAATGCTATACAGTGAGGCAAGTAAAATTTCTTCTGGTTAAAGTGTTAGTTCAACGGAGAGAGGACGAATGACAGCAGAATCATTCTATGAATAGGTATATGTATAACAAATGTGTTTCATCCATGGCTTATAAACAAAAAGATTATAAAGCTTGTAATTTTACATGTTGGTGGTCACTCATCTCACTTAACTGCTTAACTCACTATGTCATTAAGTAATTTTTGTCGCGAAAATGGAATTGAACTTGTAGCATTATATCCTACAGGAACGTATGTATTTCAATATTTCGATGTATCAGTATTTCATCCTTTGAAACACTTCTGGAAGAAAGTAGTGGATAAATGGAGATTAGATAATGCTCCACAACGTGTGCGAAAAGAGAATTTTGCTCCATTATTAAAAGAAGCAATAGAGTCTATAAATTTACCTGAAATAGTTAAGAAAGGATTTAAGATTAACTTGTGGTTTGTGACCTTTCTCAGCAGATGCTATTAATTATAACATACTTAACAAAAATGAAAAACAAGTGATGAGTGAACAACAGAATAAAGATTCAAATAATAGAAATAGTTATACTGAAGAATGTAAAAAGTATTTAGCATTTTTTGAAAAACACATTAGCAGTGAGATTTTAAAATAAAGTGAATTTAAAAATGCAGAACTTCTTGGATCTGTAATAGACCTTAGGAAAGGCTGTATGAATATTGGAAAAGAATCAAAAGATTATCTCGTACATTTAATAACTAAATTTATTTATTATAATTTTTTATTTATTATAACTTTTTATATAAATATAAGCAGATTTTTATTTTGAGTATTTAAAAAAAACTTATCTATACTTCAATACAGGAACAGAAACAAATATTTAAGAAGCTAACTTCGTTATAAAATTGCAAAATGATATTCACAATATTCCAATTGAAATTATAAAAGAAATGTAGCAGCAGAATGTATTAAATAATGTTATTTCAAGTATGTATACCATACATTTCAATTTATATGATTTAAAAAATTATATATAATTTTTAACTTTTCATTTTAAGATTATCAAAATCAAATAAATGACGAAAATATAAACACAATAAATAACAATTAGAAAATTTAGAAAACAATAACAATTCTCAGTCAGTACCTAACAAAGGTAATTATTATGTTAATGCCATTAAATGCACTTTTTTAAATATTTGTTTATTTATAAATCAATTTTTAAGAGAAAATGATTTAAACGAAAAAGTTTCGTTGCCATTTATTATGGCCAGAGAAAATAATTAACAGTAAAAAGAAGAAAAATATTGAAAAAATACCTAATGTGGCTACATCCCAAACAACACACTTTGTCCAGAAAATGTCCCGGGGACGTCCTTGGGACGTTCAAACATCCTTTGAATGTCCCATGGACGTACCATGGACGTCCCTGGGGATCTGTGTTGTATGGGATCGGATGAGTGGCAAGCTTATCATTTAAAAAAAGAAAAAGAAAAGCAGAAAAAGAAATAAAGAAGATAGAAAGAAGAGAAAAAAGAAAAGCTGTACAACAAGAAAAAATTGAGAAACAATATGCTAAAAAAATAATTATTGATGAAAAGAAAAAAAAACAAGCAGAGAAGAAATTATTAGAAGAAATAAAAGCACTTAACAACACAAAAAGCAAAAAAAATACTTGAGATTTCTGTATTTTTAACGTAGTCATAATGGGTGTTTTCCATTTAATGACTCAAGTCGATACTATGTAATGTCATTTTGTTTGTTTGTTAGCTTAGGTTAGGTTTGTTACTGAATACTTAGAAAGATAGAGCGATGAATTGTATTGATGTGTTACTAAATAGAAAATATCTATTAAATACAAGGAAAAAATTTATTTAATTTTTCGTTTCTTTATTCTTTTTTCGTTTTTTCCCGTTTTTATTTAATTTTTCGTTTCTTTTGTGTGTGTATCACACATTTCACTATATAATACATTTGGTTAAAAGTGATAAAGGATTATGTTTCTAGTCTGAAAATTATTGTTGTTATGTAAAATGTGCAATTTAAAAATAAATGATTATAATTATTACAGTAAAACTATTATATAAAAAATTATTATTTTTATTTGCATGACAAGCATATCCGGTTATTGGGTTGGAAAAGTTTAGTAATTGGTATAAACCTTTTAGGTTGTTCAAATATTGGTACATTAAGATACTTTAGTTTTTATTATTTTCTGAATAATTTAAGAATTTTTTATATATTTTTTGTATATTTACAATAATGTTTTGTTTCATATTTTAATTATATCATTTTATATAATTACATCATTTTCGTAAATTTTTTACAATATTGGCTCTGCATCATTAGATGTTTGGTTACTTGGACATTTACCTTATAAAAAATACAATTTAATTAGATAACACAAATCAATAAAAAATTATAACACAAATCAATATAAAATTATCCGGTTTTTTATGATTTAAAATCAAATGATTGACTAGGTAGAGTCAAATTCATATATTTCAGCCGCGCTGGATGTACAGTGCGTTGCATTGATGCCTGGGGTTCGATTTTAGGGACCACGTTTCTTTCTTAGTTATTTTTTACGTTAATGATCGAATGCTGCCTCGTGATCGTTGATGCAGCATTCAGTCATGAACATAAAATAACTAAGAAAGAAACGTGGTCCCTAAAATCGAACCCCAGGCATCAATGCAACGCACTGTACATGCGATATTTCTTTGATACATTAAACGTAATGAGTTCAAACGTTTCGACTCGAACATCGAGTCATCTTCAGTGTATAAATATCAATAGTAACGGTTCGGTGTCAAACTGTAACGGTCGCTCTCATCTTATCTCGCTTTACATGGTGAGTAAAAAACAGCACTGAATACTAATCTCTTGTAGTGAAAGTATACTGATGTTTCCCATTACATCTTAGAAAATTTTCACTCAGATTTCTACCCGTTAGTGACGGACAGATTAGCACATCTAACTACGCTATGTGACGCGGGGGAGACAATGATGAATGTAAATTATCGCTGAGGATGACCCAAACTCGGGTCGAAACGTACGGAAGTTTAAAATGGAAGCTATCTTCTAATAAACAAGGAATTATTGACATGCACCAACAACAGTGTTTGACTCTCATTAGCTCTATCTTATTGATTTGTTGGATTTTGAGTCCTTCGAATTTTCTTTAATTAGATAAAATATTTTGTAAAAATGTTTCAATTTTGTTTCGAACGACAATTACTTATGCTAATTGTATGTGATTAAATTGAGAGGTATATTGTAGAGATCGACGGCTGAAGAGAAACAAGTAGACCGAAACCTCGTCTCGATACATGTTTATGTAAATAAATTATTATTAAATTGATATCTATATAAGAGGCTCGTTAATTTTGGTCTGGGTTCCATGTTTTTATTATTTGGTAAACACGAGCTACATTTATTATTATTTGTTTTATACACTCTATTTTTCTAGATACCTCACAAAAATAATCCAGAGGCGATCAAAATGAACACTTGATCATTCTTTTTCTGTCTACCCATCGATAAGGAAAAACTGTGCTTAAATAATTACATTTTTACCAAAATGTGATCTTGCACTGTCCCGCTAGAGCTCATAGAAAGTTGGGTCCTGCGTTAATTCTTTTCATCATAAGCTCACAAAAGTACGATGATCAAAATCATCGTTGAGCTCATCACGAAATTTTGTATATAACTTTTATCTAAACATTTTTTTTAATGGTTTTCTTTTTAAGAATTCATTATTAAAGACAACCAGTTTATATAAAGAAATTCTAAACATACAAATATTTTTACCTTATTTCATCTTGGTTTGGAAAAACGCTGTATGTCTCGATTAATTTCTTGGGAAATCTATCAGCAAGAGATTCCAACATGAAAGATCCCATGCCAGAACCTGTACCTCCTGCTATAGAATGGCACAAGACAAAACCCTGCACAAATTTTATGATTCATAAAAAGAAGTATACTTAAAAAAAAAACGAATATTTTTATTATAGGCATCAAACTGGAATCACATATTGCTTATTTGCTACAACATCATTCAAAAACGAAAGTTTTTAAATTTGAATATTTTGAATCATTAAAATTGTGTAATATTATTTTGAAAAATGATTTTGGTGTAACAGTTTAGTCTACTGATTATAAAGGAAAAATATCATTAGTTTCACTCAATATATTGAATTGTCATCAAAATTCTCTTTTTTCGCACACAACATAAAAGTGATAACTTTTGAACAATAAAAAAATTAGAAATAAGGCTAATGAGAGTCAGCGCAGGTATAAGTGCGTAATTACAAATATTGATATTATTATAAATATTGGTGATTGCACGCTTATACCCGCGCTGACTCTCATTAATCTTATTTCCAATTTTTTATTGTTTAAATTTTGAGAGTCCTGAATTAATTACATATTATTTGTTTTGATCATTTTTGAGTTATTGTTGTAGCAAATGAGCGATGTTATTAAAAATAAAATATAAAAATGTAGTTACTTCTAAGCTGTCACTACCGTCAGCTTCTCTATCTAAAATATCAAAGATTTCTTCCTGCAATTTTTCACCTTGATGATATCCCGATGCCCAATTATTTCCAGCACCGCCGCCATGTTTTGATAAATAGATATTTTCAGGATTATACAGCTTGTAACAAAGTAAAAGAGAATTATTAATTTGTATATCAAATATGTGTGTATGTGTGATATAAATCACGATTGAGTATTTACATGTAAAATATAAACAATCTGTATTACGTATATACAATATGAGCTATGTAAACTACGTTTTACGTTTTATAAATAATTATAATTTTTGCATTATCAAAAATTTAGATATCATCAAAAATAGTAAAAATTATAAAGAAGGTAGTATTATGAGTTACGTAAATATTATCGGTCTGCGACTCGCTAAAGCGTAGACTTGGCGCGTGTCGCGACCGCGCCTCTTGATTACGAGCACCATATTATCTTCGTTATTAAGTGACGAATTGCTGGTAATTACTTATAGAATCATTTATTTAGTAACCTGCTGTTATATAATAACGCTAATATACCAATGCGTAATAGCTGACAATTGTTATCAGGCATTTTTACTTTTGAGTATTTCGAAGGTACATATTACATTTTTAAAGTACATATTAACATTTAATACTTACTTTCCCTCAACATTTTTTGTTTCTTATTTGCCCTCGTGGAATCATTTGCGTTTTACGCTTCCATTAAAGGGTTACACTAATAGGATGTTTCTCAATCACATTTTTACTTATTATAGTTTTTAACCTCAGTATAGGATTCAAAAGCGAAATGCAATAATAATTGGTGAAACTAAGTAATTTTGGCAAATATGTGAACAAAGTCAATGCAAATGTAAAGTAATTTTTGAAAAATCGTAATTATCTTAACTCTTAAACACACGAGTGGGTCAGAGAGATCTTATATGAAGTTTCAAACGCTTGCTGTGTAAAGACGGAATTAAATAGGAGGTTCGGACTAGAGGGTAAAAAAAAATTGAAATCTTTTTTGATTGATATGGTTGATCAACTTTATTGGTTAACTAGAATTCGAACTGCACGGCAGCAAAGTTTTATTAGGATCTGTGGGACTACCATAATGTGAGTAAAACTTTTTTGTGAGATTTTATCCTATAAAATCTTATAAAAATTTCCCGGACAAAACGTGTTCGAATAGGTCTTTTTACGTATATTACTCGCACATAATCTGTCTAAAGAATATACTATATGTATAGTAGAGAAGAGGCCTTATAAGCGCAGCCCGTGTGAAGTGTAATACGCAACGCTGTGGAGAGGGGGGCTTCTAGGCTGGGCCCGCGTGAAGCGGACGAGTCTAAAACGCAACGCTGTGGAGAGGGGAGCTTCTAGGCTAGGCCCACGTGAAGCGGACGATTCTAATATGCAGCGCTGTGGAGTGGGGGGTTTATAGGCGGGGAGTTTTCGTACGATCGGAAGACGTGCAATGCAGCGTCTCTTGTCAGTAAAGTTCAGACTCAATTTCAGAAAGAGAACTGTGTTGTCATCATTTTGAGCAAAATTATTACGGTATGTATATATATATATGATATATCGTATGTGCTTGAGTGCGAACGTGTGCATGCGAGCGTGTGCATGCGAGCGTGTGCATGCGTACGTGTGCATGCGTGTACAGGGTGTTGCATTCTCATACATGTCGGTGTAAACAATTGCCTACTCGTACAGGCGCGCATGGTGATACCAAAGAGATTGTATATATAGAGGGGAAGAGTCAGCCACGAATGCGTGAGCTAATAGAAAGAGACAGAAAACGAGATGTCCATCAGCATCCTTGTTCAATCGCGCACGCGCTGTTGATTTTCTCAGTCAAGTGGGGAGATCAGGATCAATCAGGATTATAGTTTCACTATGATGCCTCCCCACTCAGCGCAACATTAGACAAGGATAGAGATGGACATCTCATTTTCTTTCTCTTACTATTAGCTAATGCTTCCACTTACAGGAGCCCTATGCCTATTACACACCTTGGGTGGTACACAACTGCGTACGCTTCGGCATGTCGATAATATCACTCACATATCTTTTTGCGTACGCAGTTGTGTACCACCATGCGCGCCTGTACGAGTAGGCAATCGTTTACACCGACATGTATGAGAACGCAACATACGTAGGTGTGTATGTATGTGTATGAAAAATCATTCTCGTGTAGTAATTTCAATGGTTTTTTCCCCTTAAAACAGTAAAATAGAATTGCGAACACAGAAATCCGCAGAAGTGGCAAACTCAACTTCTGAAATCCGCTGAAGAAAACTTCGACAATGATTTAGACAATAATGACTTGAGCGGCAAAGAAGGCAAGGAATATTTGGAAGAACACTGCTCAGCAGAGTCGAAAGAAAATGCTGAATCCGACATAGATGACGACTCAGAAATGATTGTCGAACCAGATGTAAGCCATCCTAAAAAGAAGGGACGTCCATGTACTTATCTACGCACATCTGTGCACAACTTTGGTTGCTTAACGCATCAGAATCTCAAGGTAGATTAAAAAAAAAGCGAATTTGATACTATAAAAGCAGAAGCAAAAGGGTGCTGCAAAATATGTGACAACACCGCTCGAAACATAGTCTCTTCTTTTACCAGATAATATTCTAAATAAAATTATCATGCATACAAATGTAGAAATCGAACGGCACCGATTAAAACTTCTAACCGAAAATAAAACCATGCCAACATATTATAACCATGTCACTTTAGTAGAATTGAAAGCTTTCATAGGCCTATTATATTATGCCGGATTTAATAAACTAAGTAATATGGATATTCGACGTTTGTGATCTCCGTTTTCAATGCCGTTATTCAGTGCAACGATGTCGGAAAATAGATTTACATTTCTAATTTAATTTATCTCCGATTTGATAATAGAGAAACACGCGCACAGCATCAAAAAACCGATAATCTTTTTTGTATTAGAGAAATATGGGATTTTATTGCGAACTGTGTAAAATATTAGGAACCTAGCAATACTTGCACTGTAGACGAATAGTTGCTCAGTTTTCGCGGCCGATATCGTTTTCGTATGTACATTCCAAGTAAGCCAGATAAATATGGTTTAAAAATTATATCTTTAAATGACGCAAAAACATTTTATATGATTAACGCGATTCCATATGTAGGAACTGTAAAGGACAAGGATCCAATGGAATCAATACCAATTTATTATGTTCGACGAATTTGTGAGCCCATTTATAATAGCAATCGTAATGTAACATGTGATAATTGATTCACATCTGTTCCCCTCGTTAAAATGCAAAAAGATTATAATATTACAGTTATAGGAACAATAAAAAAAAATAAAGAGAGATTCCTAATGCGTTTAAAGCAATTCCTAAAGAAAACAGTCAATTTGCTTATTATAATGGAAAAACTTTAGTATCCTATAATCCAGAGGAAAAAAAATTTGTTTTATTGTTATCGTCTTTTCACAAATGTGGAAAAATTGATGAACAATCAAGAAAGCCAGAAATAGTTTTGTTTTATAATAAAACAAAAGTGGGTATGTACAGACGTGTTTGATCAATTAATGCATGAATACAGTACTTGTCGTAGAACTAAAAGATGGCCTATGCGTTATTTTTACGGAATATTAGATCAGGCTGCAATTAATTCCTTCATTTTACATGCTTTTAATATAACAAATAAGGAAAAGTGATATGCATTTTGTTGTAATCGGTATTACAACCCGCATAGCAACACGAAATCAAGCATGATTTCGTGTGCTATACATACTCACATCGGATTCCAGTTTCCGACGCGAAAAAGGCACGTAAACGCGGATAGTCTTTCAAACGTCCTGTCTGAAACTGACTATTACACGTCAGCAAATGCTGCGTCGCGATTCCGCGATCGTGGGATCTGCAAGCATGCAAAAGAATACGATTGGCCGAGCCTTACTGACATTTTTGTCAATAAAAGGAACGGCCAAAGCGGAAAGCGACGGGAGAGTTAATTAAGCAGCCGACCGGAACGGTACATGCCGTGCGTGATATCACACGTCGAGCTCGTAACGTAATCCGGCGATAACGCGCCGAGACCAAACTACCGGGTCGACTAGAGATACAAGTGCGAAGCAGCACCGATACTTATACCGCCGTTGTAAAAGGCAATACAATAAATATATTAACGTTGAGTATCAAGAGTGTTCATCTGTTCTACATCCCGTCAACGCTGCCTTCCCCAGCGATGCCAGAAACGCGGAGATCTCCGCGTTTTAGGGTGAATTGCGGAGCGTTGCGGAAACACGGAGATTATGCGGAGACGAATGCGCATCTCCCTTGCGCATATATAGATAGTTAGCTTGC
>QKQZ01014415.1:0-67379 GCA_003595255.1 Solenopsis fugax
AAACATTTCGTGTTTACTTTTTGCTGTGTGATGTCTATTTTTGTAGATTATACGCAATAATGCCCAGAGTTGACACCAGGGTTATTCGAAACACCGAATGTCGAATCGTCGTTCGGACAATTTTTTCTTTTATGTTCGCGTTCTATGTATCAAAATACATAACTTAATACTCAACAGGTGTAATTACACGAAATACGAATAGTCCCTGACTTGTTCCGAAAACGCTGAAGCAATAAAATTCCCTATTGTGTGTTTATTTTTTTTTTATTGTATGCAACTTTTCTTANCTTTTCTTAATAATACTATATATTCTTTTCTGAATAAAATAAAGTCTTAACAACAGCTTTTTTATCTTAAATTTTTTCATCTTAAAACACAAATTTCAGAATATTCCCGAACTGGTTTCGATTTACCCTGAATTCGGAGCTATTCGAAATACTTGGCACTGTCGACATTTTTATATCTAGTTCAAAGCAAGTATATTTCCGTGTTTTATCTATAACGGCATTGTGAAGGGGAAGGTTCAACCTTTCAAACCGTCCATTTTGTTTTTTTTTAATGAATACAGGACTCAGGAGACGCAAAAGAAAAAAAAAAATTATCCGAATTGCCCCAGTCTCCCCTATTTAGTAATTATCACTAAAATTTATTTGATCACTATTCAACCAAACTTTGGTTGAATAGTTGATTTGACCAAATATTTCTCTCAGTGTGCAATATCTTGCAGATTGTAGCTCGCAAGACTGGTCGCGCTGTATTCAGTACACCGAAACATATGGCGGTACGTATAGATTATCGAGAGATTCTTTTTATTATATAGGATAAACTTCCTGTTGAAAAATGCGTCCTTATTTCCACCGTGTAGTCGCGCGAGCATTTAACCCAATTAATAACGCGCATTCATCTCAAATTGCGCGCGCACGGTCTCTTATAATAGGAATTCTGTTATTTGACCCGACGTGCTTCTATTATCCCGACGAATGGAGCTTTACTGTACTTCTCGTGACGAGCAGTCGTACGAGCTGTATTCAGATCATCAGTCCGCGTTCGTGTGCGGTCACGATGGCGCGTAACGAAGGCGGACAGACAAAGGAACGAGAACGGGCGATGGAAAGCAAACACAGCGGCACACGACTCTGCCGCGAGAGAGAGGAAAAGAGACGGTGGTGCATGGAGATATCTGCACCGGGGCCCCCCCGAGTTTGTGGATCGCGCAACGGTAACCGCTCGTCTTCGATTCTCGCTGTTGCATTCGAAGACCGTTACACTCCTCCAGTCAGTCGTCACCGTTGGAGGTCCACGGCGGCGGCGGTGGCAGCGGCTCGTCGATCCGCGCTTTACTTTCCGGACGAATCGCGGTGGCGCCGCGGAGCGTCTTCCGCTCCGTTCGGTCTCTCACTCTCCGGAAACTGTGCTTTACTCGGATTAAGATGGATGTCAAATGTAGGCAGTAGCATAATGAGTATATTGCAAACAGCAATTACCGCCGTGTTTAACGGGACGTTCGCTTGTCTAATGAGCATCCGGACAGGTTTCAGCCCCGATTAAAACACACGTCCATTACGAAACGATAACCGTTTGCTCCTAATGCGTATCAGTCGAATTAAAAGTCCGCGATATCAGGCCTTCACGTACGCACCGTTATAGTCTCGCAGTCGCAGTCTCTCTGGCTCATTTCCACTATGGGAGTCACTGTAATTCCGCGTCGCTCGGGCGCGTTGTAATAATGAACAGCTGACGAATGAGATTCCGCAGATTCGTGCTTTTTACGACAGTAAAAGCATTCGCTTTATACAGCCATCATACTCAGTTAAATTGCTCGTCTCCATGGCCGGTGAAAAATCCAGAGATTAAGCACGCGAACACGTCGAGCGTTGGTGCGCAAAAAGCATCTCGCGAGTAATTCAATCGAATTGACACGGTTTTTTTTTTTTCCCCCAAGCCGGTCGGTTTATGTTCGCGGACAGTGCTTCCTGGACTGGGGATCGCCCGGAGGATAAAAACCGCTCGTTTCAATCCACTCCAATTAGCATCATCATCGATACGACGAGCGGGCACCCATTTTAGTCCCTCGTCGAGGAGGCAGAAACCGCTAGTCACGATTTTAATGGTAACGTCCGCGAGAGAGTCTCGTTATTCCAGCTGTCGGAGGGACAGGCCGAGGGGCCATCTCTTCGTAGTGCCGCGCACGCGAGTTGGTAGTCCTTATTCCGAATGATATCATCACAGCTGGACGCCAATTTAGCGCGACGCGCGAGATTGCGAGACGTCGAAACCCGTGACGAATAAGAGAAAGAAAGAGAGGAAGGGGAGCGGGGGAGCGAATAGATATAGAGCGTTTGTTACCGTTCTAGAGCAAACCCTCTAAGAATATACATGCAAATGAAAAGAAACAAGTTAATGACATAAAGAATATGGAAAAGATAAATATAAAGGAAATATGATACAAAATTATGTGATGTATAAGATTAGTAATATAAAGAAAAAATAAATAATAAGTAGAAAAAGAAAAATTAAATCATAAAAAAGGAGATGAAAAGGAGAAGAGAGAGGGACGTTATAATCGGATGACACGTAATCTTCGCGATTCGGAAACCTAGATATAAATAGAAGGCTAGATATATATAGAATGTTTGTTACCGTTCTAGAGCAAACCATCCAAGAACATTCATACAAAATGAAAAGAAATAGCAATGAAAAAGAAATAAATAAATGATAAAGAATATAAGGAACATAAATATGAAGAAAAATGAAATATGATACAAGATTATATGACGTGTAAGATTAGTAATATAAAGAAAAATAAGTAGAAATATAAAAATATTAATAAAATTATAGAAAGGAAGAGGAAAAGGGGGGAAAGAGGGACGCTAAAACCGGATGACATGCGATCTTCGCGATTCGAAAACCTAGAGATTGATATAGATAAAATGTTTTTTACCGTTCCAGAGCAAACCTTCTAAGAACATTCATACAAAATGAAAAGAAATAGCAATGAAAAAGGAATAAATGACAGAGGATATAAGAAAGATAAATATAAAGAAAAATGAAATATGGTACAAGATTATATGACGTGTAAGATTAATAATATTATATAAAGAAAATGAAAAATAAGTTGAAATATAAGAATAAAATTAGAGAAAGGAAGAGGAAAAGGGGAAAGAGGGACGATACAACCGAATGACACGCAATCTCCACGATTCGGAAACCTAGATAATCTGCGAATCAAATAGGACGTAGGATAATTTGCGTAATTGGCGATATTCGCATATGGATTTTATCGCTTCTAAATTGAGCGAGGGTCCGGTTAATGACGAATCATAACGAGCACGGGAATGACTCGACGGGGCTTTTATCGCTTCCTCGATCCACCGTGAATCCTCGAAACGCGCGGTTTCGGCGGCCTTTCGCGATTATCGTTCGTGGGATACGTTTTGTACGACCACTGGCGCTTCCTGCTTCACATGGCGGCCGCCTTCGGTATCCGAACGACCTTGTTCTTCATGCCCCTTTAGGAGGATCGTTACGCGCCGCTACATATCGCATTAGACTTCCCGGTGAAACGGAACTCTGCCAGATCCGCAAAAGAATGCTCTTAATCGAAGAAATACATTATTACCGCTCGATTTCGCATTGATGAGCGAATTCAGACGCGCGATATAGTTATAACGTAACAGTTATCAGCAATAAATAAACCGTACAACTCGTTCTCGTTGATAATACGGAATCTGGTTCGATTGATCATTCCTAATCCGGCAATCATCGCGACCAGTTACATCGAAGGATATTATGATTAAAAAACATAAATGTCTGCGACACACGCGAGTCGTCTACTTATTCATGTATACGCGATCAAGGTAGATCAGAGTTATTTACATAGTGCACGAACGGCATCATTAGGCAATTAATTCAAATCGCGGGTTGTTCGGCGAACGGGACGCTCGAAGATTAAGGGATATCGGCGGCCGAACGGTGACGCTCGAATTTACTGATACGACGACCGGTCGATGACGTTCGCCGATCACGATGCTGGAAAACACTCTGTCGTTTTGCGGCGTCGAGTGGACGGCTGGGTTTAGCTAAGTCCGCTTTAACGGCGATCCACTCGAGGCGTTTGCCTCGACTTCCTGGACGTTTCGCGAAAGCTTCCTGGTCTGGATTCCAGGGCGGTGGAACGTGGAAATATAAATAATATGGGCGCGGCATCTTCTAAGTTTTTCCTCACTGATACATGATAATCCAACGCGAAATTGCCGGCGAGAGAGAGGTGGATACGAGAGCTAAACATGCGTGATCTTGCGTTACGCGTGAGCGCCGACCGAGATCGCAGCACACTCGAGTGGGAGCGCGCTGAGTAACCACGTTGAAATTCCTATTCCTATTAAATTAATTAACCGGCACTGATTCGCAGTGTATCGCTTGTTTGTAATTTAAGCGCGCGCACGGTCCTGGTTTTATTTGACAGATGTCAAATTGCAAATTACGTTACGTTCTACTTCGCAAGAAAAATAGTCTTTTTCTCCATGAAAATTAACGCGTTGGTTTTAACGTTTAGAGAAAAAGAAATTCCTCGAGACTCTCAAAGTTCATTGAACCGATTGCTTGCCTAAAAAGTAACTCTATATTAAATAAGACACTAGAGTTAAATTAGGCCTACTTAATTTATTTTCAAAAATGTGATAACAAATTTTCTCTTTTATCTTATTTTAATTTTGAAATATATAATATTTCGAGGAATCTTGCATTAAATATTGTTAGTTAATTAATTTTATTTTTTAAAAACTCAATTGAATAGAATTAAAAAATCTATTTAATCAAGTTATAGAAGCTTTATTTAATAGAGCTTCATCCAGCCCAAGTACCCTATAATGATATTTACATAAATAAACGTTAATGAGCGCGCTGTCAATGTAGATAGGGCAGATCGCTCAGTGCTGATATAGCGGTCAATGCTGGGAGCACTTCGCAATTTACGTTTACGTGCGAGACCGTTACCGTCATTTCCGCGATGAATTTTACACCGAGATCGGCGATTTAACGCAGCAGGCGGGCCAGGTGAGAATCGGCGATCTGGATTCCGCACAATGTATATATGTAGGTAACTGTAAGTCGTAACTGCGGAAAGCGAACAATCGGTGCTAAGTTTAACGCGACTTTAACGACGACGTCGACGCCCCGACAGCGTTAATAACCGACGGTTGAGGTTTCCTGAGAATCCGCGTTCTCCAGGATCCATTGTCTCTCTCTCCGGTAACTCCGTATCGGCGCTTTAATGAATTCAATGAGCGCGTATTTTTCAATTGTTCGTCCGCGAATCTCTCAAAAATCCCCGCGTGATTACACTCGTACGTGCGTCATTATAAAATTTATCTTTAAAAATTTGCAAGATTTCTCTTCTGTGATTTATTGTCTTATAGGTACACTCAGAACCCTTCCTTCTTCGCCGCGGGCCTCCCGAAGGTTTAGGCATTTTTCAACTTCTTTTTCTTCGCCTCTACGCTCGTACCGTCCATCCGTCCGTCGGCTTCAGCCTCTTTATCTTCTCTCTCTCCCTTATTACTTATAATTCTTATTTTCATTAGCTACGAGGAACGATGGACCCCCGACATCGAAGGGTATAATTTAAGGACGATTGAATTTGTAGAACATAGGCCGTTGCGTGCCGCGCGTTTCAAAAATATTTTTCTCGTGCGTTTTGTCGGTATATTATCTTTACCTGTCGCCTGTAGACACGTGTTTTAATGGCTTGAATTTTTTTTACCAAATTCCGCACAATTAAAACTTGCGAATTATAAATGCACGGCAACTACTTATCGCAGCATACAATTATTTATTTTGAGTATTGTCTACATACTTTTTTTTATTAAATGTGAACACATGGAAAGAATTTTATTTTGGAATTTACCCTCTCAACATTATGGTGGGATAACACGTGGGGACTTTGAAGAATTTTAGTAAAATTTAATATACTTTTATAGTTTTGATAAAATTTTGTTAAAATTATATTAAATTTTACTAAATTATCCCACGACTACTTTGATTTTGAGAATAAAAATTCTAAGAAATCATTTTAAAATTGTAAAATAGTTTGATAAAATTATAATTATATTTGTGACCAAATTTCACTAAAATTTTAGTAAAATTCTTCGAAATTTGTGTTTTTGACTATGATTTCAAAAATTCTACATTGAAAAAAAAATTGGTAACTTGACTAAAATTTTCAATTCAAGTATTTATATATTATAAGTTAAATATAAATTCTTAAATTAAAGTTTAAATATTTTATGTATTTGAATTAAATAAATGTATTTTAAAAAATTTAATCAAGTTGAAAATTTTAGTTAAGTTAATAACTTTATTTTCTCAGTGTAAGGGAAACTTCGCGAAGTCACGAATATTATCCAAGTATTGAAGCAGTAGGTAGTACAATGCTTGTTTATTATTTAACCCTTAAACACATATTGAAAATTTCTTTAGGATTTTGATCGCTTACTGTGTGAAGACGGAATGAGAAAGAAGATTCGGACTAGGTGGAAAAACAGTTTGAAGTCTCCTCTATCGACTGCTATGATTGACCAACTTCATTGCTCAACTAAAATAAAATGGCACAAAAATAAAGTTTTTTTCGGGAAGGTCTCCCAGACCCACTTATGTGTTTAAGGGTTAATCGAGAACGTTTAACAAAATTAGAAATAGCGAAAAATAATTGAAAAAGTATTTCATATTTTCCACGTAAGAGATAAAAATTATAAAGTTCTGTACAGCAATAGTATAGGAAGCATAAAATGTTCCAACTTCTTCATCTTCAACACAGAGCTCCTGAATTTCTTGAAATTGTCTCGACTGTTACGCTCGACCCTTCAATTGCACTTGAGATAATGATAATTTCAAACCGACAAGGACTTCCTCGATAGTTACATTCGTTGCATTCTACCATCGCATGTTATCGAGTTCACGCATGAATTCCATAACAAGCGTTGACCATAAAAGCGCCAATAGCGCGGTGCACGAAACGATCGTAAATGTTGTAGATAGGCTGTGTGCATGTGTGGCAGTTCTACAAAAAGAATTATCTAATCCCGTTAAATCCGAGCATGTACTCTCGATTCCGCGTTCTCATTTTTTTTTTCTATTAATAAAGTGACCATAAATTGTGCACGGAAAGCATTTTTATATGAAAACTAAAGGGTTTACTTTTGCATTTTATTTTTTGCTATTCAGCTTTTGTTATTGTATCTTTTCTGTCAACAATTTGAGATACCGTAAAAAAAAAAATAATATCCAATTGGCTCATACGTACACGCGAGCCTCTCTCGGCAAGAATTGAACGAGAGGAATGGCAGACCGATCCTAGCCGATCGTCTCGTATCAACGTCTACTCCCAGCCACCAAGCACGTCTGCGATTAAATAAGCATAGCGACGTAATAGCTACCTTCGCGAGTCACGATATACTTGCGCGTGACGGCACGTCAATTCGCACCGGAATTCTCATCGCAGAACGATTCATTAATTGCCGGGTTATTTTGCATCCAGGTGATATGCATCGGGATCGACGTGAGATGATCGTCGACGCTTTTGACAGGTTTCATCGTATTGCTTCCCGGATTGGCACACGCACGGGTGGGAATTACTTCTTTTTTCAGCCGTTCAACACATTTCACGGTGTTTGCTGATGAGAAAACGGAGCGATTATTTATTCTTCTTAAAAGCTATTCAGTCAAAGCATTTCAATTTAATATCAATATTAATGATGTAATAAATATTAATTTATTAGTTTCCGACTTTTTGGTGATACTTTTAAAGGTAATTGATAATATGAATATATGAATATAATATGATGGAGGAAAGGAAGGGGTTGTGGAATACCATTTCGTTTTTTGACAATAACTCAGCAAATATTAACGCTACACAATTCTAACCAATGCGTTTATTAGCCATAGAATTCTACCAATCACCCTATACGTAGAAGTTCATCGGGTAGAATGAACATAATTTACAATTTATTGAAGAGGGAAAAAAGATGCGTTTGTGGAATAGTGGGGGGATTGTGGAATACTAACAACTACTGTCATGAAAAGCACTTTTATTTATACAAAAAATAAATAAATTAATGGTATTTCGTCTATTTTACATACAAATGAGTGCCACAAAACAAGGTTTTACGAACATTTCATAAAATATATATTTTTAAAGAATAAATTCTTTTTAATTTTTTTGGCTTAAAAATTTTTTTAAGCCAAAACTTAAAACTTTTTAAAATAATTTCTTTACTAAATATTATACAACGTCTGCAATGAGATTGTAAAGTCATAAGAGAGATACACATAGCGGGCGACCATTTCACAACCACAGTTCACATATAACTTGGTTTTATTTGCCAGAATTCATACATTACGACACACATTAAATTCAATAATATTATTTGAAATCCACATTCAAGGCCTTCAAGCTAGACTAAAGTTAAAAAATCAATATGTAACATGCTTCTCAAAGTTACGTAGAGAGTAGACATCTGTAAATATTTCTGCTAGCTGCAAAACTAAAAAATTCAGCTTTTATAAAAACATAGTAAACACTAATGACCAGAGTAACCATCCTATAATGTCTAAATAGACTGTAACGAAATAATTTTAACGACTGCTCTTAGAATTCAAGGCAAATTATACAAGATATGATATTCTACCACCCCAGATATATTCCATGACCGTCTTTCTTCCTCTATAAAGAAAAAAAAATGAAAGAAAAAAGTTAAAAGGATGCTGTTCTATAAAGGTATAGGTTAATACTTCGGAGAAAACGATTTTTCATGTACGTAAGTGCCATTTTCTGGGTCAACCTGCTGTGTGTTTTACATGACAAAAGTACTCTGTCGTCGCATCATACGTCATTGCTAATTCTCGTAAAAAAACGAGCGTCTCGAGTTGATTTAGCGACAGGCGCAACGCGCTGTTCCGCCTCGGAATGCGATTCAGCGTAATCTGACGATTCGCCACGGGGTGAAAAAAAGGAGCATTTCGCGCCGCGAGCCGCAGTCACGAGACCCGTATCTGGGCGACGGTATCCGGAATCGGAATTTTTTCGACGTCGAAAGCCGCAGAAAGTTGCGACTGCGAGAAGTCTCGTCGCGATGAACCGTTCTCTCCGTAACCACCGAGTGGGCGGACAAAGCGTAGGAGGAAGAAAATGGGAGGGGAGATGAAGAAGTAGAGGAAGAAGAAGAAGAAGAAGAAGAAAGAGGAGAAGGAGAAGAGCGAAATAAAGAAAAAAACGATTCGAAGGAGAAAGAGGCGTGCTCGCGCGCAGGTCTACCGTTTTTCCTCCTCCTTTTCGCGGTCGTCTCTTGCGTAACGGTACCTCCGCTTCGTGAGTCGAGGCGAAATCTGACGTTCGAAAACTCGACATGGCACAGTCGCGCAACCGCCGTACTTGGAGGTCGTTGATTAATTGTTCGTCAAAACACCCAGAGCCGCCGGGGTCATAGACGGAAAGAGGGAACGCTTAGGCCGGCCGATGACGTTTCGATCCTTTTCGCGTACCGTTACGATATCTCGCAATGGGACGATCCTCGCGATCTTCTTGTTTCGAGGCCCGGTAAATAAGGACCTCGGTAATTTATATCACCCGTACGGTCTTCATTCAGTCCCTTGAGAAAGGGCAGTTAGCGGATCACTTCTGATGCGAGATGTGTCCGAAGGCAATTCGCGATGACTGGCGATTATTCACAAGTAATTATTCATAGAGAACGCAAGTGGCGTTAAGCCAATTATCGAGCGTTGCGATACGGCGGAAAAATCGGAGCATCGCTCTCGATGAAATGCGGTTCACGCCCGTGAACCGCTACCTAAGAAAGCGCTACTTAGGTATGTCGTTAGTCGTGGCGAGAGGCTGGCAAGAAGAAGCACGCAGTCATCCCGCGGATTGATTGCATGCTATTGCACCGCGCGTACATACACCGCGTTGCCGCATCCGTCTTGAGAAATATATGGCCCTAGATTGCTTTTAATCCGCCTTTTTTCGCGGTATACGTTGCCTGCCGACGGTGTGCAACGTTTATACACCGCGTGTGAGATATACATACCGTAAGAGCATCCGGCATAGGTTGCTATGGGCAAGAGGAGGTAGGTACGTAGCAGGCGCCGTTCTCACGAAAGTACAGGGATCTCGCCTACTTTAATCTACCGCGGCCGGTTATTAGCTCTGACAAGGGAATTGCCTATTAAGATAATTAGAATAGCATTCCAATAATTACGTAATTGGATAATTGGAATAATATGATATAATTCGAAATCGAGAAACTTCAATATATTTCACTAGTGGAAGGAAAAAGAAGACTATAGTATATGAAGAATTCATTGAGGTAATCGTTACGAACACCGAGAGTGAACATCTGCGTCTATATACTATCTTCTTCATTTATTAACTAAAGCTATAAACCTTCTACCTCAAGACGGACGATGAAATAATCCATTTGTAGTTGTGGATCTTAACAGTTTTTTGTTATAACCGAAATTCTATTCTTTTTTTGCTGATTTACTTTCATTCGTACTTATAAAAATAAAAAAAAAAAAGAAAAGTGGGAGAAAAGAGAACAGAAATTTTAAGAGGAAATTTTATTTAAGCTTTTCCTAGTAAAAGTTTTTCTTGGAATTATTTTTAAATTTCTATATCCATTTTAGATTTTTTTTCAAAATTTCTGAACAATTTTCTAACTTTAGAAAATTTTTCAGATTTATGAATTTGAACACTTTTTGCAAATACTGAGAAAATCTACATCATTTCTAAAATTTTTTATATATGAATTCCGAAATATTCTAAGACTTCTAAGATTTAAAATGAAATTTCTCATTCTATAATTTTTAAAGAAAATTTATAAAATCTGAAAAAATTCAAGATATTCTCAAGGTATTTTTCAGAAAACTTTATAAATATAAAATATGACAAATTCTTAAAATTATTATGAGATATTATAAGAATTTTCTTCATCATAATTTGTAAATTTTATTTAAATCTAAATTTAATCTTAAGATCATTTATATAATTAAATATTAATTTACTATTTTCTTTCTCTACCTTTCTATTTCTCCATCTCTTTCTCCTGACGATACTTCGGTCGCGCCAGAGGCTATTAGTTGCAGCGAATCGGGAAGCGCGCCTACGGACTGATTACACAGCGTGCAGCTCTTGTTGATGCAAGCCGGTGCATCCGGCGCAATGACGACGTGGCGGGTGCAATGAATGCAATTCCGGAGAATAGCAGTCGTGCCGGCGGCGGCGGCGGCGGCGGCGGCGAATCGCGCAGGAAGGCACAATATCCTCTCTCTTTCTCTCTCTTCCGTCTAAGCGGAAAACTTATTAAAAAAAGACTTTCCGTCCCTGCCCACGCCGATTTCTCGCACGGCTCGTCCGCAATTCCGCCGCTGATATTGGGTATTGCGGATACCCGCTTAGATCAATTCAATTCCGTTCGTGAGATGGTAACGCCGTAAAAGATCGAAATCAATCAAATAAGAAATGAACACCGGCCCCTATAGGTTGGCAAATTGATTCGAAGCTACAATACATTATTCAGCGCCTCTGGCTGAATGATATAACCGACTCCGCGCGCGCGGAGTTTCCTCGATGTGTTGATCGACCGTGTAATCCTCAACACCCCTCCTGGGTTCATTTTACATCATTATCTTTACGTTACATCCATATAAGACGCCCGCCGTGCTTTTTACCGCGAATTGAATTGCGTTGATTACGGGTCCGCTGATTGTATATCACGGTTGTTTTGATGCATCAGCGATAGACGGAAGAATGCGAAAGAAAACGCGGCACGCGATTACGACAATTTCTTTTTTCTAAAAACCAAACACGAACGCATATCGGCCCGTTGAAAAAAGTAAAAAAGAGCACGTATCTTGTTTCAACCAGGTGTTATTCAGAAAACGTATCACGTCTCACGCATTGTGTGTAGTTTTATTGCGCGTTTCTGTTCGGCGCGAAACGAACGTGTACACGCTCGTTTCACGATGCTGCCATCATCCTTGACTGTCTCGCGCGCGAGTTCGCTCGCGATTAAAGTAGGGTAGACATGCAAGGGGGGGGGGATCGCGCGTCCAATTATCCTCGCGAGTAATCGCGGGGACCCCCGACTTCGTGGGGACGGACGCCCGTAAAAACGGCGGCCGTCACTTTCGCCGCTACCGGTAGCGGCGAATCAGCCAAAACCGGTCACAGGTGAGCAGCAGCAGCAGCTCGGTGTGAGCAGCCAAGGTCGTTCGCGCTCGCGCGTCTCGAGAGCGCGTACGTACACGCGTGCCGCAGCAGAGAGATCCTTCGTGCCGCACGAAGACGCTACGCATCTCCCCGGAACGACACTCGCCGTCCGTCGCATCTGCATTCGCGCCTCGATGGCTGGCAAACACTTGATTTCGTTACGTGCAACGCGTCACGCCGTCGACCCGGTAATTGGCCTCGCGCGCGCGCTCTCGCGTTCGTCAACCGAGAGTAACTCATTAACTCGGGATCATTTCTCATTACGCGCCGCGGCCGAGCGGTGGCGTAGCGACGGTTCGTTTCGCTCACCGCGGGCGGCTCTCGCATAATCGCGCGTCCCGATTACACCCGCCGCGCTATTTCTTCTAGTTTCCCCTAACAGCACGAGATATCGTACGAATATTCGTACAATATCATATAATATCGTACGTATATTCATAATATTATACGTATTCGCGCAACGTAACATCGTGCGTATATTCGTACGATATCGTGTGCTGTTAGGGTCGTTTCCCTCCTCGGGGACGAGTCTGCTCGTCGGTGCTCGGGCGTCGAAGGTCGAGGTCTCGTCCGTGAGGTCTGTGCGCGCGGGACTTGGAACGCCCCGAGCTCTTACGTGGCAACTCTGACGGATGATTCGCATACATACTGACACGAGACACGAGCGCCATTGTTCCCGCGACTATTGCATTACGTAAGCGGGATAATCAAGATCACCTCGAACTTGAGTAAGCACAGTGAAAGTCCCCTTCCCCGTGACACTGACCCGCATTTTAAATGACCGTGAACCACGAAACGCTTTATTGTTACATGGATATTCCGTGTCGAAAATTAAACAAATTCGTATGCGCGGATTCGATGCATTTTATGTCGTCGCTTTTTCGGATCAAGCCCGTGATTGCGAGCTACATAGGCGTTTCTCGTGCAGCGAGCAAAACACCGCGGTATCGGTGCGCTCGCTTCGAGCACACGTGATTATTATTCGTTCCATTAACATGCAAATTACGTACGCGCGGATCGAACGTCCGGCCTGGACGTCCAGCGTAAATCGCAATCGCAATTGCACCATTCATAATTAGATTCATCGCGTAATCCTCGGATAATTTATTGCTCAGCGCGCACGGTCGCCAGCGGGCGCGCGGCGCGATAGAAAAATGTCTAACCAGACGGGATCGCGCACCGGGTTGAACCCGATCGGGTTTCCCCTCTCTAGGCACGAGTCTATTAGCTCGGAGAGAGCCTGTTACGCCTTTTCCCGCGATGCAAATCGCGATACCACGCGAGTCACGAAAAGTGTACCTGCGCCGCGGGTAGGGCGAGGTAGTAGGTAGGAACTCGAGCGAGACGCTAAATCACGCCTGGTCCGTTCTAAATAGTCATTAGTCGCCCGGCGAATCCGTAATTACCGTGTATGAGAGACTAGCGCCTGGCCAAGTGTGGCGGAGAATCGTGGACGCGCAATTTATCGACCGGTTCGTTGAACCCCGGCCCGAGAGAGCGCCGGTCGTTTGCCGTCAAGGAAAGCGATGCGTCCAGAAGTAGCAGGGCTCTCCATCCGTCGCGCTCGATACGAGCTGCCCGGCTGACGTTACCGCGGTCCAGCGTGCCGTTGGTTGAACAGAAGAAGAAAAAAGGTTCGGTTGAGCATTAATTTCGAAAAAGGGAAGGTAGAGAGTACCTCGGCGGGTAGGAACGTAGATTAGTAGCTGCGGCCAGAAGAATCGTCTCTTTGCGAGACGATTAACGCGAATTAAGTGGAACTACCGATTCTCCGGTATGAAGAAGGCTGCTCGCGCAGAGCCTTCATTATGCTTAACCTTCTGCAGCGCGCGCGCCAGCGTAAGAGCGTAAGAGCGTTTTGAAATCGCGAAACCGCGTTTCACCGGGAGCGCACTCCGAGCCGACCGCCCGATGCCCGACTAGAGGGACACGGGATGGAAATTATCCTAAGTGTTGCCGTCGGCGGAAGCCGCCCCCGAGAGCATTAATTTATCGCATCTACACCGCGATCCCGAGAGACGATAGAGAAACGAAGAACTGCCTTCTCCCTCGTCCTCCTCATCCCGTCGCCGGGCCGCATTTTGTTCTAGGACCGGTAGACCTCCGGAGCTTCTCCGGTGGCAGTAACCACCGCGCCGCGGTTAATCGAGAAAAAGTTTACGAACAAGTGGTTTCGTGTAACCATGGACACGCGCGCACCAGGATCTGCGAATATTCTTCTCCTCTCGGCCTCTCCTAGTCATAGACTTTTTCTTTTTCTTCTTCTTCTCTTCCTCCTTCACCTCCTCCTACCGCTTCTTCTATCGCTTGTCACGGAGCCTGCTTTCGAGGTGGATCGTGTCCTTGAGCGGTACAGCGGGTCCCTCCTGGAGATCGTTTTGTCTCGCCGTCTTGCCTCGCTGGTTTTGCTCCGAGCTCCTATTCCCGGTCGTTCCATTTGCATCGGCCAACCGGAGGAGCCGGATGAGCGTGATGAGGAGATAGATAGAGAGAGAGAAAGAGAGGGAAAAGACAGTACGGAGCGAGGGAGATTAGCTTAGGATGCTGGACGCAAAAATCGCGGAACACGCCGCGGCTGCAACGGCGCCCGACGAGGGGACAAAATGTCCCCGCAGCCGCTCGAGACTTTGCATGAGCACGACCACGTAATGTCCTCGGCGATGGGCAGGATCGGCTACCGGCGCTCTCTCGGTAGCGTGTATCGTTTGCCGGCAGTTGTCGTCGTGTCGGTAGTTTGCAAACCGGTGTTTCCAGCATAATTAAATTTATATGACACAGCGACACGAGACCGCGGTACCAAGTCGCGATCCGTTAAGTGGGTTAGAAGTTCATTGAATTTAAAATCGCTGAATGGTCTCTTTTTTTTCTTCTCTTTTTTGTCGAAAATCAAATTTTTGGACGACAATTTTGCTCTCGCAATCTGAAATAATTGTGCCTTCTGTTAAAAAAATAGAGATTAAATAACAGTGAATGCACAGAGAAAAAAGTATATGATATTTGTGACTATAATTGCATAGTTAAAAAATTATAGTTAGGAGGTCCATTTTTATAGTTATTATTGCTATATTGTTAAAATATATTGTAAAATATCAAAATATGTATGAAAATTGAAATAACCATTTTTATATTGTTAACGCAACTACAATTATAGTGAATATAACTATTTTTCTTAACATTTGTTTACTGTATATGTGGTAATAATAACTACAAATAAATGAAAGAAAAAATACACAGTTGTGTAGTATACAAAGCCGTCACTAGATGGTCGCGATGGCGTTCTATTTCTCATAAACAAGAAAACATAGAATGAAATAAAAGGCAAAGGCATTATGATCGAGGTCTTTCATCGATGTTCTAGTAAAATAATTTTTTAGATGAACTCCCTTGAAAATGAAATCAAGTGGAAGATATGTTTTGACAATTTTTCACGCAGCTATAATTTGCATGGCTATAAAATAAATATAATTTATTTTTATTATAACTATTATTTAAAATAATTATAATTTTATAGTTTGTTATTTTTTATAATTTTATAGTATAATTGCAATCATTCTTTTCTTTCAGTATAACCATACACAATAGTTGCATTAACGCATATTATAGTTACGATGATCATAATTCATTGTTCAGGCAGCTATAATTTGTTGGTTAAAATAACTATAAATTTATAGTTGGCGCCGAAAATCACTATAAATTATAGTTAAATTATGGTAATTGCAACCATTCTCTTCTCTCATTGTGGACATGGAAAAGAATTAGTATCAACAATCATTGTTTCATATTATGTATCAAATCTTGAAAAAATTTATAATCTTAAACAGACATAGTTTGCTAACATAAAGAAATTTTGTTTCTTCATGTAACAAATTATGTCTGCTTAAGATTATCAAATTCAAGATTTTATATTCTTGCTCAATGAATTGTTGATTTGATACTAATTTTGTTCTATGTACACGGAAAGAACAATTCTGTTGAAACACAAAATTTGAAAATGATTATATTGAATGATTAAAAAAAGTGACATTGGATTTAAACTGGGTGCTAAAATATCAAAACTTTTTGCAGCATTATATCACGTTTGATCCTACATAATTATTTTAATGGTTCAGCATAACATTGTTTTCTAATCTGTATCTAGCCAATTTTTTAAATATTGTTGTAAAATTGTTCCTTCCGTACATATTTACTTTCTTGCACTTTATCATATTCTTCGAGTTTCTTTTCTCGAGAGCTACATCACATGATACTGTATCCACTCTCGTTCGTCAGCGAATGTGATCCGGCGTGGCGGTTTCAAGATGCGACTCACGTCCGTAAGTTACGTTAGATCTCTGGCGTACGTCGACAACGGTAACGGTCGGCGCGCTGTGCCACCTCGGGTTCTGTATCTCCGCATTATTCCTGTCCCTTCTTCTTCAGGATAAATTTCTTGCGACTCTTCGTGGCGAGGCACATCGCAGGGAAACGCCGTGATAGGATTAAACGATCCGCTACGACAGCGACTTAACTGTAAACGCGAGGACGCACACCGTTCCTGGCATCCTTCAGCGCCGCGCCATCCTCAAGTTTCGCACTTTGCCTCATTATAATACGGAGTAACGGCACACACAGTGACCGTCATCTCGGTTAATTATCAGTCCTGTTTTCGAGAAGTGTAAACTTGCTCGCCCACTTTAAACATTCACTGCTCTCTCCGTATCCAGACTTGGGCAATTAAGTCGGCGCGTCTTATGTAACTGCAGAGTGAAAAAAGAAACTGGTGCAGCTGGTTGGTTATCCGATTACTCTCTCAGTATGCAACATTCTAATATTATAGTATTTTCTTTTGTGTATATTTAAAATCGTGCGCAATTAAAGCAATTGTTAGCAATTAAATATATTAAAATAGTTTTTAAAATCATTGAAATTTTATTATATAGTTTAGTAAAAATCAAACATGTTTTATATTTTACCGCATTAAAATATAAAATGTGTATAATAGATATTAATAAATCAAAGAAAATTACACAAGATTTCTTCGAAATACAATATTGTCCTACTACTATTACGATATATATTTTTAGAATAAATTTTATGAGAAACTTCTCTCCGTGCAGTTCGTTATCACTTAAACTCTTAAGATTAACTGAATCGTTAATCGTGTCGATGCAAAGTGTCGACTTTTCCACCCAGGAAGCTTGTTGCCTCAAGGCCGTTTTTCTCGGAAACCCCTGTAAAGTAGCTTATTACACGATTTCTCGTCGTAGGATTGAGATAGAGGTAACGGTCGCCGCTTAATTATCAGTCCGGTCTCCAGATGTGAGAATTTCCTCATTGGCTTCTACTTTTCTCGTCGGAGCACGGTGATATCTTCAAGGTCGCCGCTTCCGTGTAGCTTGTAAGACAAGTTCCTGACAAATTCTTTCCTCGTAAACCGGAGAACGACGTAACGGAACATTCCCTCCGTGCAATGCGACTGGTTAATTAACCGAACGATTCATTATGTTCGTCCGACGTGGCTACAGGTTTTTCTAGCAGCGTTCGGTGTTTCTCTGCTCCCTCTGCGTCTCGGCGGCACTGATGACGAGGAAAGTCACGAAGATCCTCACGAAAAACGCTCGGGAGAGCAAAATTTTTTCCGCAAAATCTAGTTTTTGAAGGATTCAGGCTGCGTTATCGTTCCATCATCGTGGCACATCTGCTTCCTTCCCTTGCTCTACGGATATTAAGATTATCTCGTGCAAATGGAGCGAGGAGTAGCCGCGGGCCACTTTGTTTTACGGGGAAGATAAGCGCGGCCTCATTGCGGAAGGATTCCTTGTTCTCTTTTTTCCTATCCCCGCTAGTTTTCTTCTGCCTCTTCTCCTCCTTTCTACCTTATTTTCCTCTTTCCGCGAGCTAAACACTGTTATCGAGCGCACGATAATTCATGCATATCCGCCAAGCTAATATCAAACTGATGAAATTGATAGGTACTTCCTGAAATCCATTCGTTCGCATTTTATTTCCAAGTACGTCGGAGGAGCTCGCCGTGGATTTAATATTTCATCCCGACCTGATGTTCTTGACAAGATGTCTAATGGGTCGGGCGTTTATCGATCCTTCGTGCAGAATGTTCCCTTTACTACCCTAGGCGATCATGAGAGAAAGATAACTTTATTATTAATTTACAGTTATCGCATTTCATAATCTTGTATTACCCCTTTACTTCTGATCACCTTTAAAATATATTATACCTTGATTATACCAGGTATAATTATTCCTTAATCTGCTATTTCTACTTTTTAAGTCGTTAAGTTTATCTCGTCGCTGGTGGTTCAACGTGTTTGCAGTCGTGATACGAGTCTGCGTAATTTTTCCTTGTAAAGCCCACCTTGGCATTTTCCTCGGTAGTCCGCGTGCGTTTAGCAGCCGTTGTCCACTCCCGAGACAGGAGTGATTTACACGCGCGATCCGATTCGTGTGACCGCAGAAAAGTAATCCCTCTCTTTCGTGTCTCTCCATTACCTCGCCGCAGATGTTATCCTCGTATCGCTATCTCACGCGAGTCGACGTTTACTTATTCCGGTTTACGTGCAAACCGTCACTTTGAAATGCATGGGACATATCCATGTTCTCTCTCTCTCTCTCTCTCTCTCTCTCTTTCTTCATCCGACTGTAATTCGTTATGAGGTTAATTTCGTCGAGGACGAAGAAATCCAGAGCCGTGTCTGATGCAAGATGATGAAGTTGTCGGCTCGGTAACTTCTTGAGCTACGCAAAACCCTCAATTTGAGATAAACGTGGACATCCTTCCTGAGCGTCGCTTTTGCCGCGCCTTCTGCGGTAATTAATTCGTCTTCTGCTTAAACGCGGTATTACTATTGTCGATGCATCACGACGCCGTCAGTCTGCCCGCCACGAAGGACGAAGGGAGCAATCTCGTTTGAATAATGTGCAAGATCGTCAATCACGAATTCCCTCTAATGTGAAATGTCGGTGGAGAAGCAAGAAGTGTCGATCCGAAGGCTACGGGTGGCACGACTCGAAGGTCATCGTATTGCCTCTCCCTTCTCACTCGGTGAAGAAGAACATCCAAGTCCAACCATGGGAAGTTCTGAAGCGGAGTGTCGACGTTGAAGTCTTCGTTTTCTGCCAGGATTGCTTCGTGATCGTGTGTCTGCGTCGGGACACTAGTTGTGGAGGAGAGACCCGAAAACTTTTGTCCCGAAGATGGACCCGCTTGTTAACGCACAAGAATATATACGAGATTCTTTGAAACGGCAATTTATCTCGTTAACGTTTCTCCAATGGCTTCGAGAGGCGAGCTTCGCCAATCGTCCGCTTTACACGCGATAAAACCTCGAATAACCTCCGCGGAAAATGAAGATGAAGATGAAGATGCAAGTTGAAAGGCCGTTTATGAGCTTCGTATGATTACCGCTTCCCTGATATGAAACCTTAAAGCACGGCCGTAGAGTTCTGTGTACGCGTCTATCTTCGGTCTTCACTCGAACGTTTCTTCCCATCGTTAAATGTCAGAGTTTTCCATGATAACGTGGCTTCTAGCGGAATACACGCCTGTATAAAAGTTCGCCTCTATCTTCTTAAGTATCAGCAGAGTGATCTCTTCATACCTTCGAGAGCCAACCGCCTTCGCAAGATAACATTTCCCACTTTTCTTATTTAGCGCGCCTAGCCGCGTTGCGCGCGTGAACTTGACGCGAGACACGGCCGTGTCTCTTAATTTTTTTCGCGCTCAGCTCGCTAAAGAACGAGAAGAAACGTGCTCGCGGCAAGCACTATTTCAGTCCACTGATTTATAGACCTCGTTACAACGACGATACATCATTTTAATATTCGCCGTTGTGGGACAAGTCTCGCGGCGCCGGAATACTACATTTATGGCATCTACCTTGCATAATAATCCCGGATGGATGGAGATGAGAACGCGAAAGGTCGGCCTTCTCTCTCTCTCTCTCTCTCTCTCTTTCTCTCCCTCGCTTGCTTGATTATTATTCCCGCGCTGTGATAGCGCGAAGAGGGAAAGGGCTCCTACGCCGCGCAGGTCGTTGCACTAGGACGAAGCCTTCCGCCACGGGGGAGCATAGCAGCGTAATCATACTTTTTTTTACTACGCTCGTTCCGTCTTCGGTTCGCCTGTCTTCGCCCGTCTTCTGCATGGTACACCGACGACGATCTAGCTGCTAATTACTTGGAGGATTTATCGAGATCGCTCGGTGTGCGTTCCAATGTACGATCCGTCAGATCGATCGATCGATCGATCGACCGATCCCAAGTTATCATTCGCCTTGATCGCTGAAAGGCAATGGATCCCTCGGGTTTCTACGCCCATCACGCTTCTCACGGAACGTCGTGGCCAGTCAGTCCCACGCTATCTAGAATCGTAGCAACACGTAATAACGACATACTTTTTTTATATCTAAAATCAACGTAATTCTCGATTGATTATAAAAAATTTGAGAAATTTCTCGCGCCATTATGCCGAGGTGCGAATTCACCGGCTCTTTCTCACGGAAGAAAGAAGCGAATTCCAACGTCAATTTCACGGTCCATACGGCGGATGAAACGTCGAAAAAGAAACCGAGCGTTCGCCAGCTCCGCGAAAATCTTTCTGTAGAGGGCTCCCAGTTGCTCCCAGCGAGAAGCTTAAGCGCGATTTACGTGCCTTCATTGTTTATGAATCCGTCTTTCCACGCCGGTTTTCGTCCCGCTTCTTCTTTTCTATCATTCTTTCGCTTCCTTCCTCCTATTCTCGCGTTCCTGCGAACTCATTATTTATGAATCCACACCGATGCTACTACTTGGTCTACGCCGCGCGCCGTGGGGATAGCACGTACAGTTCATCGAGTTCATCGCGGTAACCCGCGGTGTGTTGCGCGAAAATATTCAACGACTCCGGGAGTCGCGAAGATACATATGTGACAAAAGGCAGTATCACAAATTCCCAGAGAACTGCGTGCTTTTAGTCGATTTATATTCAATTCTAATTCTTCCGTGTTCCTCGACTTTTAAATGAAATAACATGCCTCGCGCGGGATAATTTCAAGATATATATTATTTATATACAATATTTATACATTTATGTACTTGCGTACGAGCCACCTAATTATCCACAGACGCCGTATATTGCCTCGTTGCCTCGTGTATCGCTGTTCACTGAGGCGAGCTTCACATTTCTCGTGTACCACATCACGCGCTCCTCACACATTGCTTTTCGCTTTCATGTAAATTCCAGTCGTGAGCATTCCGATTCATCACGAAAGCGGATGTAGTATCGTGACGGGAAGCGCTTCGCGCGCCGAGAGGGTGTGAAGCGATCCTAGACGAAGAAGGGCCGCGATTCCTCTCCTCGCGGGACGTCGTCGTTGGCTCTCGCCCTATCGCAGCATCATTCGAGGAGAGAAAGAGCGAGATATAAGACGCGATGGAGGTATACGTATGGTATACGGTTTACGCGAGCGCATCGCGCGCGATGTACGTGCTCTTAGGCTCTTAGCAGAAATAACAATCCTGCCTTTTCACGTAAAACTTTTCCCCTTTCCCTTTCGCCGGCGCCGGGGATGCGGCAGCGAGTAAACAATTTTCTCCACCGTCTAATCAGTTCCACCTAGGTAACCACGTAGGTCGGAGCCGGCGAATGTCGACGGAACGTCGATTCACATTCGGTTGATGCCTTAATCGAGATAATTGTTTGCTCCATTCACAATGTTTTTTACCGGGAATTATTATCCAGGCTTCGTACACGCACGTATGAGAAGCTATTCCGCGAAATAGTGAAACATGGACATTTGCTGGCCGACGAGTTCCCTCCGTTGCGAGATCCACTATAAATATAGGAAATAATAGGAAGGAGACGAGCCGCCGCACCGCGTCTCTAGTATTCCGAGAGATTCCACTGAAGCTATTAATTCGAACGGCATTGACGTTGCGAGAGGTATAAATCTGCATGCTTCAGTAGCCGAAGGGTGCGTTGAGACGCATCTTCCTGGTGCATAACGCAACGATTACGATCGTATTCCTAGGCAATTTATCTTACGTTGCAAATCCTCCACGCAAATCCCGACGTTCCCCACAAGAAGAGACCCGTTCGTGAGAAAACGGATCTATATACAATGTAAATTATTTTATTATCCTTCTGAAAGAAGCAGTAAATAAAATAGTAAGACAGTTTAGCGCATTTTCCCGCAGTTCGTCATGGTAATGCATCTCTTTAATGTACACGGCACGAATTTGCAAGAATCATAAACGATCCCATAAACGCCCGATTCGTTCTCGAAAAGATAGCTTAACTCGTGACGTCGTAATTGAATCTTCATGGAGTCTCCTCGAGAGCCTGTCATAATTATGTAGTACGAGACCTCCACGGCGCTGCATTATCCAAAGATGGCGATCGTGACTCGGTAATTAACCGTCCACGAGGATTTCTGGATTCTGATAAACGCTGCGAACGTGCATTTAACCATAATAATCGTTAGTATAAAATTACTTGATTGTTTTGTCAAGCGTTCAGACATGACGTACGTTGAAAAATTTTCAGTGATATTTTTCTTCTCTTCGATCTCTCTCTCTCTTTCTCTCTCGTTTAATCGTTGTAAGCGTGCCGTTTTACATAAGAAGCAAGCGTAACTGCAAAACACGATCGTGAAGCCTATAAAAGTCCCATTTTCCCCTCCTGCTATCGCTGAACTCTCTTAACAATCTCCTATAATTGGTACTTAATCATATATCCACATGTCATAACATGACTTTCATCGGTGGGACTGCGCAATGGGAAGTAATCAAATCCCTGGCTATCGGGGAAATGCGTTTTTGAAGAGGAGGGGAAAAAAAACGACGACTCGTCAAGTGCGGTAGGCGCGCGGTATTCGCACGGGCGCATCGACGATTACCGGAAGTGTCGATCTCGCGTGGCGAACTCGCCTTGGGCGCCTGCGGAACATCATCGGCCTGCGAACCCGTCGACCAGGTCTCGCGCGCGAGAGACGGGACCGGTTGTGACGTAAAGGTCAGGGGCATCGGGCGTACGCGGAATAATTTTTTCCCGCGCCCACGAGACGGTCAGAGACACGACGTGCACACCGTGAGATCGTTAAGGTCGTTCGTGCTACCATATTGCATATCTTGATCGCCGCTCGATATAAATCGACGCGAATTGGAACACGAGAATATATGCCGCGGCCGTAGATAGAGATAACGGGGAGTTTATCCTTTAGCCTAAGCTATTCGATTTCGTAGCGTGAGTTTCATTTTGGAGCTTGCGAGTATCAACGAGATATATTGAAAGATTATTTTCTTATTCAATGTCAGGATTATGTTTTTTTTTTCTTCAGTTTTATAAAATGTAGTAATCTAACGTTCGGTTTGACTAGTGCTGTCTTCGCGCATGTTTAGTGCCATTTTGTCATTGTTATTATAACAATCTAGTTCTCTTTTTTTTGCATTATATTGAGTACATACTGCCGAAGTCATAAATTTATTCTCCGTTTTTTATAAAATAAATTTTACGTATTCTCAACTTTCATTGTGTCATCCAAACATTCTATCTGATAAGATATGTAACTGAAATACCGTTAATTTCAATAAATCTTCACGCCAGGGTTTCTTAAAGTGTGACTCGTGATCCATTTGTTTGTGTCGCGAAAAATTTTTCAGAGATAAAATAAAAATTTTGAAATAAATTACAATTATGTCGATGTCAAAGCTGCCATCAACAGAAATAGGAAATAAGCACATTTTTTACACTTTTATATCTCAGAGAGATAGATTTAGAAAATTATATTCAATAAAAAATTAAGAGCACTGAAAAAAAAGTATGGTTATAACTACCAAATGTATAGTGAAATAGTATCAATGAAATATTTTATCATAACAAAAAACAATTTTGTTTACTAAATATTTAGTAACTTATTTGATAATACTTATTAAACATTTAGTAAAAAAAAATTTGTTTTGATTATATTGATAAAATATTTCATTGATACTATTTCACTATACATTTGGTAATTATAACCAGACTTTTTTTTCAGTGAAGGAGTAGTAATATAGTATAAAGTAAATATAAATAATCAATTTACCACCACCTGTCTCGTGCTATTTTATTAAAGTCAGATAGGTCGCAGAAGTTTGCCGTTTGAAAAGATGTGTCGCGGTTCACACAAGTTTGGGAAACTCTGCTTCAGGCCCTTTGTTTTATTCGCGGATATAAAGACACCGACGAAATCCCGGAAATCCGAGTTTCCCAGGTAGCTCGTGACCTCGCGCAAGGCGAAGAAGAAATCCGTGCTCCTTCCGCGCACGCGTGCGCGCGAACGCATTTCTTTCACCTTGGTAGTCGCATTAATCTTCGTAACAGTGCATCAACCTGCCTACCGAGCGCGCCTAAGCGCATTCCTCATTGTTAGCGCGCGCGCGACTTTGCCACGACGGTGCATCTCGTGGGTGCGGGATCGCGAGGAGAGGCCACGGGGCCGCGGGGCCGCGGACGGAGAGGGGAGGATGAACCTTTGGCCTCGGTGCAGGCCACGACGTAGCTCTCCTTCCCCCTGGCGATCTCCCAATGGAGCTCTATTATACTCGGTGACCTCGAACTCCACGAAACTACGTGGCTGATCTCGAGCTGTTCGGGTACGATGATCATATCTGCATCCCTGTTATCGCATTACCGTGATGTAGACTGGCAAATCCGACGTGCCCGAGCGGGAGGAAAGTTGGTCAGCAAAGCTGGCTCTCGTCGTGAAATCGGGTGAATTGCAGTTGCAGCGCGCATAGATTTACGTAATAATGGCATTGCTCGAATTCTTGGAGAGTCCGCGAATGTGTACATCTAGCATGAAGAAGATAAAAGAGATCTAGAGATTGGAATTTCATTAGTATTGTTCGTTTTGTCTGTTCTAGGTCTACTCGGAGCAGACCCAAGCAGACTTGGCTATCTTTAAGTTAAGATAGAGGAACTCTGGAAGTGAATTGTAAAATAGGAAGTGAACTAGGTGAACCTACTTTACTTCCTGTTCTACGATTCACTTCCAGAGTTCCTCTATCATAACTTAAAGATAGCCAGGTCTGCTTGGGTCTGCTCCGAGTAGACGCAGAACAGACAAAATGAACAATACTATAGTCACCTGCAAAAGCATGTTCGACAAGTATTAGTGGAAGATAGAGATATGTAGAGCACAGCTTAGTTCTGCAGACATTAGACTTTCGTTTCTCTGACGGAACTAATCTTCCGCGCATTCCTCGTGCGAAGAAATTAAGGGCGATAACGAAAACGGCCGGGTTTCAGAAATTACCTGCATTAGCGTGACGCGTCCACGCCACGGGCGAAGGAAAGATTGATTGTGAAATAACGGAAAGACGCGCGTTCTATTTTCGACGCTCACGCATGACGGTCGAATTTATTTCTTGCGCGGCGCTGTCATTACCGCGAGATAAATTATTCGAGATATTATAGAGAGAGCGTGAAAAGCCGATCTCGCGAGAGAGAGAGCCAGAGGGGGGTTGGAACCTGTCCCGTCGAGGCTCGCGAGATGCGCGACATTGATGTGAGCGATGAGGAGGGCGTCTCCCGCGTAAAACATGCCACCAGAACAGGAACGGGGCAAAAGAAAAAAAAAAACGGTCAGCGACGGAGAGGAAACTAGGAAGCGGGAAGTCGCACGTTCTCCCGCCTAACGCGCGAGCAGATTACGAGAATACACTCCATGGAATGGCATACCCGGTTTTCCTCGGCTGTATCGTCTTCTCTCGAACCTCTCATGAATGTTAAACTCTCGTTCAGCGAGCGGCGATCACGTCGCTCGGCGGACTCCCCTGCGCTGATGAGGCGTGTAACTGGAGTTATTAACTCTACCCTTCTATCACAGGGAATCTCCGAGAATTATGCCGGATTAGCGTGTATTCCGATCGCTCGGAAGCGAGATTTCCGCGCGCGCAACCGTTTGCATTAGTACTCGGATATCGATTTGCTTCGCTGGCGAAGCAATTGCTAACGCGTATCCTTTCGCGATACGCTTCATTCCCATATACATCCGTGCGTATCATTTAAGTTGTTATTTGCTGTACTGTATGTACACGCGGAGCGCAATAATTATTCCTCGCGGAACGACCCCGCGCCCGCCGACTCGAGGAACAATACGACTCGGCCAGGCTGGTTCTAATTGCGGCTTCTGTAACCGAGGTTTCCTCATTCTCATTGTAGATGGGCTCGTTTGCGATCGGAACGGTGGCAGCCACGGCCGCGAGCCTGATATTCACGGCGCTGTTGGCGAGCGGCGACGCTGCGTTGGGTAAGTTTTTTCTAAAATTAGAGTCGAGTTGCTTTCGTCATTACGTTCAGGTGGTGAATTCGCGTTGAATAGACTTCTATAAGAGCCTTCCAATTGCTCGTGTAATGGGAGTACCATCGATGCAGTCTGTAGAGTATAAAATTGCCTCCACGTTTCAGCCAGGACGGCGTTCGAGAAGCTCACCGATTACGATTACCGCGGCACTACCTATTACAGCGTGAGAAATCTGTCGTTGTACGAGTGCCAAGGATGGTGCAGAGAGGAGGCGGAATGTCAGGCCGCCGCGTTCTCGTTCGTCGTGAATCCCTTGGCGCCGATGCAGGACACCCTCTGCCAGCTGCAGAACGAAACGGCCGCCACGAATCCGGCCGCGCAGCCCCAGAGAGCCGCCAATATGTATTACATGACGAAGCTGCAGATAAGATCCGGTGAGAGCTGGCACATAGCTAAGCACTTGACATCTATGTTCGTGTCTGATATCTGAATGTTTCTTAGAGTACGAAACGTCCGGCTTTCGTTAATGCTTTCATTAACGTAGTTCACTACCTAGGAAGCGGCACTTGAAAGCGTAGTAAACCGAGAAAGAAAAATGACAAAATAAGCAAAAAAATAATTTACGCAAGATTGAAATTTTTACGATGGGAAAGATCGTTACGTTATTTATGTGCGCGACAAAATAGTACCTAGAATAAGCCTTGAAATACGATAATCTGAGTTTTAAACTCTCGAAACGGGCGGGTTCGCCGGAATCGGCCGTAACTGCTTTCACAAAGGAAACGTTAACTAGCGGGATTTCGTTGAAAGAAAAAAAAAAAAAAAAAAANAAACAATGCAAACTGTTAAGTGCGGCTAGTGGGAAGCTTTAAGAATTCATTTAAGAACGATTCGATTTGCTCTTGAAAGTACAATGCGTTTCTTCACAAATAAAAATATTTTTAAGTCGGACGCTTATAATGAAAAGGATACTATTATATTATTCATATATTCCTAAAAGAGTAAGAAATTAATTAAATTGTAAAAATTCTTATTATGATAATTGAAAGTTATCTTAAAATACCACATAATATACTTATAAAATCAAGTGACTAACACAACGTTAAATCATTTTTAAGTGCTCAAATAATAATTTCCTAGGTGATTTTATATACATTTTCTAGCTTCTTCTTGAAACGCAGCACTTAAATTGAACCAGAAAAGTAATATCATAGTATTAAATTGCTAATCATTTAATAATTGATTAACAATTTAATACTATGATATTAAATCGGCGCTGTTATATCATTCTTATTTGTCCTTGTTCTCTTTTGGCATATTTTTTTTTTAAATTAACTACAAAAAAATTTTATAATAAAAGGGAAAGCATAATATAATGTATATAAGTACAATAATAAGCAGGATTGAGTAATAACAAGTTAAAAAGTTAAAAATTAAATCACTTAAAATTAACTAACAAGGGGAATCTCAGAAATATTCATCGAGTTTTTCTTGAGACAATAAAAAATTATACGTATCACGGCGTTTATCAAATTAATATTTAATATTTTATTAATAAATTTAAACAATAATCCGTTATATCGGACTGACAAAATTAAAACACGAGACTAGAAAACTTGTGTCAGTCATAGCGGTTCTTGGTGCCGAATAATATTATAATTTTTAATTTTTACATTTTCCAACTCTAATACTAGGTTATAATATACTAGGTTAAATTAAAATTGTTGGCCTTGAACTTTTCCTACAACGAAAAATCTACAAGCAATCTCATATGAGGAATCAGGTAGAGGATTTTTCGACCCTTGTAATCCGTTTCTCGCAAAATAGATTTTACGTTTCAGTAGAAATCTCCCGAGAAAATGTGGCCATTGAACCCGACCGCTTGTACAAGTAATGTGTTGGAACTATGCCGAACGTATTTAAACAGGAAGGCTGTCATAAACCTAAGTTGGCACCTACCTGCAGGACTATTGAACATTCTTTGAGATTCAAAGAAAAGATTCTAATAGGTTAAGTCTCTTTAAGGAGACTTCACTTTTGCCGGCCGTAAAATTAACCTATTTTCAAGAATTTTTTAAAGAAAATCTGTTATATATAAAAAATGCGAGTTTTTGCATGAGATTATCTATTTAAACAATAAAAAAATGATTTTTTATTTATAAAAAGATGCATTATAATGCAAAATGGCAATCGAATTAAGAGCCACCGGAAAAACACATCTTCAATGAAGTGATTCAACTTCTGCGAATTATCTGAAACCAACATTTCTTTGATTTTTATTAATTATATGAATGTCTATGGCAGAAACTAAAACAAAGTTTATTGCATGGAATTTATAAAAATGACGGCATTTTAAAAGAAAATTAGATTATTTTATAAATGAAAAGTAACTCGTGTCATGCACAAAAGTATTTGGATCAAGAGGAAAAAAGATCAAGAAGCTATCTTAATTAGTATTTTATAGTTATCACTTTCGCCAGGTCGAAAAACATTTCGACGAAAACGCGTTTAAAAGTTTTAACTTCACTTTATCCATATAACAAAAGTTTCATATTTGAATTCATAACTCGGTTAATATTGCATAATATTGAAATAAAAAATTATTAAAAAATTGATTTTTTTGAAGCTGTCAAAGGCTCCTTTGATTTTAAATGGACAGTTTGTTATTTACGGAAACGTTTTATCTGGAACATTAATGGAAGGATTTTAAAGAAATTTATTTTTGTGAAACCCACGAAGGATTTTATGTGGACTTATACACATATAAAATTTAATCGCATTGAATATTTAATAATATATCCGAAATAGATTTCCAGTCATTTCTTCTGAAATAAGCTGTCTTACTGTGCATACATCACAGATATTTTTCAGATTTTTGTAATAACAAAAATAGTTAATTTCTTTTCATTAATCTATCAATCTACATTTCTTTACAATATTTTCTCTAAATTTTTGTAATTGCATACACACACAGGGTGAATTTTAATTCCTGTGTCAACGTTTTACCATAAGAGATAACCAATTGCAACTGTAAGATTCACTCTGTATATCTGCAGATGTATACATATATACATACATACATACATACATACAGAATCAATCTTAGAATTACAGTCGGTAAATCATCTGTTATGCTAAAACGTTGACACAGGAATTAAAACTTAATAAAATCTAATATTTTTAAGATTTGAAACATGAAAAAATTTAATTTATATAAATATAAATTTATTAGATTTTATTCAATTTTTTAATGTATACACACAAAGATTTTTTGTATGTGTATACATATACAAGGCGTTCTAAAATTCGCAAATCAAAATACTATAGCGAGAAGGTTCTCGAAAAATTAAGTAAAATAATTATTTATAGATTTTTATTATAAAAAAATAGTTTTTGAGATATGAGTTTAAAGTAGTCAATTACGTTTAGATGGTCACCTATCATGTGATCCACTCGGTACTATTAGTGACTCATGATACGTAACTGTCTAACTGTAGTTTGTGACTGGTCAGCTTTAAACCTTTATATCTCAAAAATTACTTCTTGAAATAAAAATCTACAAAAAAACTATTTTTTCATTTAATTTTTCGAGAACTATCTTGCTACAGTATTTTATTAATTCGCGAATTTTGGAGCATCTTGTATAGCTCGAGCCGGAATTTCCGGAAGAAAATTTTTTGCTCTTCAAGAAATTGCGTGTTGTGTATTTAACGAGTAGAACAATTTTCTTGGTGAGTTGTTCCGCATCGTGAGGCACTTAGTTGTTCGTCATAAAACCACTCGCTACCTGCTACAATCTGCGTGAACAGGGCGAATGAAAATTTCGAGAAAGAATGGGCTTTGTTCCACTGATCGTTACAAGCCAGCTTGTTACAAACTGTGCAGAATTTTGCATAAGCAGCTGTATAAGCTAACCGAGCTCAATAGTGCGTTCCATAAATTAATTATAAACGTAATTATAACGCTGAATATTTTCTAGTGTATACAACATACATCCGTAACTTTACTAATCCAGATAATTCTCAATTTTTTTATTTAAAATAATTTTCTAAGATAATATACCATCAGTAGATGTGATATAGGCAAATATAGCAAAGGTGCCTAATATTAAATGATCTCCTAAGATAGCTAGGTACTTCATCTACACGACTACAAATTCATAACCACTACGTTGTTTGTGTATAATTGACGTGTAGGAAATTGCAACATATGCGTATTAAACCGTATAAATTTTAACCTTACGCTGACGGAATATGTTTATGTTAAATTGAGTTTGATGATATTGGAGTGGCCACAATCATAGTGTAAGAAGAAAAGTGAATCATTGCGCATATAATGGCGGAGGTTTGTGAATCTCGACCAATCAGAAATTGAACTAATTTGCGGTGCGAACTGTTGCTATCGGTCATTTTAATTTTTGGAAAAAAGCTCAAAACTTGATTGGCTGACAAGATTCCCACTACCTTTATTCCGACGGAATGATCCATCTTTCTTCTTACACCATGATAACAATATAATGATATTAGAGGTGATGGGGATTCAAAGTCTATATAGGATACTACTGGAGATGATAATAGGAATCCAATGTCGCTTCTCTCTTTGTATAGGACTTTACTTCCCATTGCTGACCCATGTGCACGACTGATAATTTTCTCTCGCTAAATAGAATAGTTATCTTATATAGGAGACCACCTCATATTAGGCATCTTTATTTTAATATTCAAGGCTGCTTTTCTTCGCAGTTTTCTTTGCAGAAAGAAAAAGTTCTACTCCGCTCCGTGCGTGAGTTATTCTTTGAACTTCGTCCCTTGTTCGTAAAATACATTGACAAAGGATCTCGCTCAGTTCTTATGAAAAGAAAGAATAGGATCGAGCTGTTGAATTATTTAAAATGTGCTTTTATTGAAAAAAAAAAATACCATTATTTTTGCCTCGATAGTCGAATGGATAGGTTTTCCGCCCGCACAGGATGTAAGGAGATTCAGGTTCCGAATCCTGGTTGAGGTGTTATTTTTCGCAATAAAATTATTTACAGTTTTTCCGGGGAGGAGGGATTTTATAAACAATAAAATATTATTCTAATTTTATGACTGTGTTTCAAATCCGATGAAACAAAATTATCTTTTCAAAAAAAAGTAAAGAAACTTGACGCAAGATACTATCACGTCTCTTGATATGCGGCGCGCAGTTTGACTAAGCTGGAGATTGTAAAAAATTAAACCATCGGTCATTGACTTAGGAATGTCCATTGGACGTCTCAAAAACGTTCAAAGGACGTCCGTATACATCCTAAAGACGTCCTTGGGATGTTCTTTGTCCAAAGTGCGTTGTGTGAGTAAAAATTATTATTCAGTACTAAGAATCGCTGTGACTGATATAGGCCTGCTAACATTATGTTCGACCATTTTTTCTATATTCACATTTTTGGGACGTTTAGAAATAATAACACATAGGATTTGTGAACTTTGACTGTCTGTACAAGTCAAGTGGCTTATTTGCATAAATTGTGACAATATTGAAACTTTTGATTAGCATCATAAAGCGAAGTTATAATCAATTTCGCCAATAGTAATTTTTCATAAGAATTGTGCTGAGTTCTTTAAAATTAAATGTAGAATGTCAATAAATATTTCACTTAATTAATTAATAAAATGATTATCGTCTTATTAATCTGACGATGCTTCGTTTAGTACAAGCGATTTGTCAGCAGTTGTGGCCAGGAACTTGCACAGCCGGTGATTCATCTGTGAAGTAATCATGCGTAGTTGCAGTGTGTCGTTGGCACCGCTTCCGCCATCGGTGGCAACTCTAGCGCCGGTTTGCGGGCGTAACAAAAGAAATTGGAACGCCGAACGGGACTCGGCTGAAATACATTCCAGGGCCCGTGTGCCAAAAAGCATAGCTACGTGCGTCACCGGATCACGTCGACACATTAGATGGCGATGCCAAGTCACATGTCAGTGTCTTATGATTTTTCAGCGTAGAATCTACAACAGCGGACTTGACAGTTTTCATCTCTCATTACGACATACTCTGCAAGTCTTGATAAAGCATTTTATAGCTTCAAAAGAAGAAGCAACAGATTAAAGACTAAATTGTTACCAATGTTAGTTAATGGTTTAATCTTTTAACCGATGCTTTTATATAGTATTAAGCCCGAATATAAACTATTTTATTTGTATTAGGATCGTGCTTTTTCCCAGCTTTTATAGACTTCGGATTTAATTTTTTCTTTAGTTTTCGTGTTTTTGGGAGAAAACTGAAGAAAAGCGGTTGTAACTTGAACGTTATCTATCATTAAATCGTAAAATATATAAGGTATACCTGCGCTAAATAAAGCTGAGTTCATTTTATTTTTAAAAATTCCTGTTATATAATAAAGTTTTTAAAAAATAAAATGTGCCAGTTAGAATGTTGGTATAATTACGAATGTGTGCAGGCGTTTATAAAATCTGCGATTAGAGAACGCAAATCGTATTGTAAGAATGTTACAAGAATGTATACATAATGCAAAAGAAAAATGAAATAATCTCTGTATATGAATTTAGAGAACGTTTGTTTGCGACCGTGGGCCTTCGAGCGCATCCCGAACAAGATGATACGCGGGTTGGACAACGCATTAATTTACACGTCCACAAAAGAAGCTTGTCTCGCGGCCTGCTTAAACGAGCATCGCTTCACCTGTCGTTCCGTGGAGTATAATTACGTGACGCTCCAGTGTCATCTGAGCGATTCGGATCGTCGTACGACGGGTCAGTACGTTCAGTTCGTGGATGCGCAGGGAGTGGATTACTTCGAAAATTTATGTTTGAAAGGTAAATAGTCTTGAAACGAATGCGTGGAAAATTATTCTAGATATTCTCGAAGAAAAAATAAAAACTGTGCGTTTAATCGGGCACTGACAGGAAAGGAGGCCTGCAAGGCTCAAAGGATCTTCCAAATGCCCAGAATCGGCGTGGCGGATGATAAGGTCGCACAGTACGCGGGTCTGCACTATTACACCGATAAGGAGCTGCAGGTCCAAAGCGAATCCGCTTGCAGATTAGCCTGTGAAATCGAGAACGAGTTCCTTTGTAGATCCTTCCTTTATCGAGGCGCGCCACAAGGGTCGGCTTACAACTGTCAGCTCTTCCATTTGGATCACTGGACTCTCCCGGATGGACCTTCGACGTATCTCAACGCGGAGAGGCCTTTGATCGACAATGGAGAACGAGTTGGCACCTATTTCGAGAATTTCTGCGAAAGTAAGGAATACCGATTAAAAGAGTTCAAAGGTATATATGTACGGTATATTAATCATCTGTTGTTATTTTAGAGGGCACCGGGCCAATATCGGATCCGTTACCGGTCGTTTTTGAAACCACAGAAGATTCTTCGATAAATAATCTTACCCGAAACGACATTAATTGCGACAAGACGGGAACTTGTTACGATGGTACGATGGAATTAATATTCTAATTAATATTTTAATAACGTAATCCATTATATGAAAGTGTAAATTATCTTAATGATTAATATTACAGTATCGGTCGACTGCAAAGACACTCGTATTGCCGTTCAAGTTCGTACAAATAAGCCTTTCAATGGGCGCATTTATGCTCTCGGACGATCTGAGACATGCAATATTGATGTTATTAATAGCGATCTCTTCAGGCTCGATCTCACGATGAGCGGACAAGATTGCAATACTCAGAGCGTGGTAAGTGATATATAAGATGATGATAGTAATAAAACTTGTAATTGTATTTTTGAGAGCTTTCTTCTAATTACAATTATTTTTTGATATTTTACTTTTTTCTACTTGACAAAAATTATAGCGTTGCAGTTATATTGTTTTTTTTTTACTAATGTCTTAGAGAAATATGCATGCTTAGATGTAATTGAATTAAGTAATTTGCATTACTGAGTTATACATACACTTTATCACATGTCCAATATTCTTATACCTCTACCTGACACATTTATTTGATCATTGACTAACATTGCACAGTCATGTATTATGCAATACACAATTTAAACAAATATTTTTTCACATCCATATATTTTCTATAAAGTGGATGAAGAATTTACATTAACAGCACATCCCTCTGTCCTTGAGTACATAATCTCTGTTTGTACTTTCTTTTCACCATGGCAGCGTGACGGTTTTCAGACTGGAATATATTCGAACACGGTTGTATTGCAACATCATTCCGTGGTAATGACAAAGGCTGACAAAATCTACAAAGTTAAATGTACATACGATATGTCATCGAAGAACATTACATTCGGCATGATGCCAATCAGAGATCCGGAAATGATCAGTATCACTAGTGCACCGGAAGCGCCTCCACCGAGGATTCGCATTCTTGACAGCCGATCGCGAGAGGTTGAAACTGTACGCATTGGTGACAAATTGACATTTAGAATCGAAATCCCGGAAGACAGTAAGTTCCCCTCCAGCAAATCTATTTTTCTTAAAAAAGAAGAAACATCAATTACGATTGATTCGAGACAATGATTCAATTGATATTTTATATGCAGCTCCTTACGGCATTTTCGCTCGCAGTTGCGTAGCTATGGCAAAGGACTCGAAAAGCACGTTTCAAATTATCGATGACGAAGGGTAGGTAGATTTATTCCGTTTTTAATCTATTTTCTGATTTAGTTCCATAAATAATAAAAAGTTTACTAATTTTTTAATATATAAATTTTCAGATGTCCCGTTGATCCTTCCATCTTCCCCAGCTTCACCCCTGACGGTAACGCTCTGCAATCTATATATGAGGCCTTTAGGTTTACCGAATCTTACGGCGTGATCTTCCAGTGTAACGTGAAGTACTGTTTGGGACCATGCGAAGCGGTAATTAATTAGTTTTCTCATTTCTCTCGTTGCAGAAGAAGAAAGCCTCCAACAATTTCTTTCATTTTAGGCCGTTTGCGAATGGGGACGTGAATCCGTGGAGTCATGGGGCAAGAGACGCAGAAGAAGTATCGCGAATTCGACGGAGGAGAAAGGTGAAGATATGACTCTATCTCAAGAGATCCTAGTGCTCGACTTTGGTGATGAGAAGCAGTCCGATTTCCTGAAGAACGATGCCAGCATAGACTTCAACGAAGCAGGTAAGATCGTAGAGGAACGTGATATATTCTTGTTTTGAGAATATCTTTATTTTCAAAATGTTATATATTGAAATGAGATTAGACAGCATTAAATAGACGTACTTACAACTTGCGTACATGAAGAAATTTTGTTTCATCAAGAAAAATATGTTCTCATTATTTTATAATAATTTTCATGACTTGAAAGACAAAAATATTGGACAGAAAATAACATTATGCTTTTTAAATGACGATTATAATATTGAATTAAAAATATGTTGATGAAATTTAAGTTATCAAATTCTTTAAAGAAGATTAAATTATATCCTAAGTAAGATTATCATTGTTTTATATATAAGCAAGAATATAATTTCTTGTATGAAAAACATGATTATTAAATAAAATATATTTAATTTGACATTGATATTAGTGTACTAATCAAACGCGATATTTTATTTCCAGATAAAACAGTGACCATTGTGGAGCCATGTCCAACGAAAACCTCGGTGCTGGCGCTTGGGGTGACGTGCGCTCTTCTGGTGCTCATCTATATCTCTACGATCTTCTGTTACTACATGAAGAAATGGCTGACACCTCGCAAAATGATGCCTTAAAGAACAAGAAGGATTATCGTTCGCGGAGCGTGCATTCGCAAAAGTAAATAGGAGAAACGATAACGAGGAGTATGAGAGGTTCACACATACATTCACACGCACACACACGCATACTCATGTCGTAAGTTATCAAAAGATTCATACTTCGCCCTCTCATTCCTATTGTACGTTCATTTTCATTATATCTGCAACGGATAAAGCCCACGCGAAGGAAGATAGAAGATAAAAGATCGTTATCCAAAAGAGGCAATCATTCTATCGTAACGCCCATTTGAACTGCCCTTTAGTATTCTCCGCAACATATCATTGATGACGATTGTAAGAACCGATTATATAATGTCCGAGCGAATAATATTATCGGTAACGCACTGATGCTCATTAGTATAGACCGACATTTTCAAAGGGATTATGTAAAAGATGTCAATAATGAAGCGCGCGAAAATAAGCTTACACAAACTTTAAAATTTGCTTTGACTGACGTGATGATGAAGATCACACGGATCTCTTGTACTATATATTGAAATGCAAACACCTACACGAACTTGAGGAACGGAGAGGATGACTCGGCTCCTCTCGGCTGAAGTAATATTTAGCAACGGGCAACTCATGAATATCGTAACTTTTATGAAGGTGACGTATTTTAGGACAGTCACAGATTATATAACGCGTAAAAATTGTAACAGTGCAATATTACATTTTCGTTAAATATATTAGATGACCGTCGGGTTTAAACATACACGGTCACTTCGTGTGTGTGGATGCGTGTACTTAACGTAAGCCACTTGTCTCTGGCCACGAAAATGTGCCGAAATACTACTGAAATAACAATCGCGACTGAATTTTGCTGACGCGATTTGTCTTTACGTATGAAGGAAGCTATACAATGCTACATCAGCGACTGTGATTGAAATTTGAATGATGGTTTGCGCATGTCGGACTCTGGAGGTGTTTGTTGAAAAGTTGGCGACCGATTCTTCCGCACACATACATACAGACACACGCATTACGTACACATACGACATATTTCGCGGAGCTCACTCGCGACTAAGGACCACCTTGAAAATGCAATGAGTAGATTTTATTTAAGAATATTCTTAGAAACAGCTAACTGTGTCCTCTAGTGGCTACTTCTGATCGGGTTGCAAAGAGAACAGGAGCGAGCGGCGAATTTATTTTTCGTTTCGCTCGACAGTGAAATTTTCGATACTGTCTGGACGATCGATACGGCCTTGGCTTTTAGTTAATGGAGATCGATTTGTAACCCGCATCAAGACTAGCGGTATTTAAAGGTTCACGCTTCACTAACGTCTTTAATGATACAAGTAGCATTAAGATAGCGATTAAGCATGTAAGCATAGACGAAAGAAGGGGAAAAAAAGAGAATAATCGAGAAAATATTTTCTCGGATTTAGCGGCTTCTCGAAATGGTTCATACTGTTTAAAGATGAAGAAAGAAAGAAAAAATTGAATGAAGAAGAAAACAGCGATGAACTTCATTCGCGCGCACGAATTCCAAGAAAAGCACGAAGAGTATCGATGCTATAGCAATTAATTGATGTTGTAATTAACTGAATAACGGTGATATTAATAGACGAGTCGAAGGAAAATCGCAAGTACGAACCTTTTGCTTAGAAGTCGTTAAAACTCTTTCGAAACTTACAAGCAAGAGTACCTCTATTCGTGAAATTCGTACCGGTACTGGAACTGATGAGAGACAAGAGAAGCACTCGGGCATTCGGTTACTGAGGTGTAGATAGTCTTCTGCGTGTTTCCGAAGCTCGAGGGCTCTCGAAAATTTTAGCCGTGCGCGTTCAGAGTGTTAAAACAAGAAATACTCGAGGTACAATGTACTGTCGGCGAGATAAGTAGCCGAATAACTTTATAAGGACAATGATATTTTCTCCCAGTTTATCAACTCCACTCAATTAGTAAACTTGGTATAAAATATCTTGTTAAATACTCTACTCGTTTCTTCAAATATTACAATGAATGAGCAAGTATTCATTTTGAAAAGAAAATCTTTATTCCCGTTTAAAAAAATAATTATGTAAATAAATACTTCAATATATTGTATTTTGTTAATATATGGCGTAAATGTTGAGATGAGAAACGTTAACGTGCGAGCATGAGTAAAAGAATTCGATTCGAAAATGTTCACTCCTTTCAGAAGAGTAAATTTTACAAATTTTTTCTTTACACTTAATTATTAAGTAATTTATATAAACGTTAAATATATATCTATTTGTTTGAAATGTGGCGACAATATCAATTTGGTATTATGGGCGGATTTTTCCTTAGAGACGTTACGTAAATCATATACAGCACGAATTGGGTGGAGTAAATTAAAACTTCCGGTTAAGGTGCTTGCTCTAAAGGGGTCACAAATAGAATTGAATATTTTTAAATCAAAAGTACGACGGGAAAAGATTAATAATTACATTTTATGAAAATTTTATTAAATTTACAGAACACGTTTTAATGAGCTGACAAAGGAAAGAGTTGTAGTAAATTCTTGTTGGAATTATTGAAATTCTTATTAGGTTTACGCTGTGTTAAAACAATAAAATTTATTTAGAAACGCTTATGAGTGTGACTCCTTATGATATACAAAACAATTTACAAAATGTATATATTTATATATATATTATATATATATTATTAAGTCGGACTGTGCAGTAGACATTCAGAAATGAACACATATGCATCAATACGCATCAATCACATATATTTGTACCCTATTTATATACGCGAATGTTTCAGTAATTAAACTCAAATCAGTTTTGACAGAATCTTCTTTCTTCTTTTCTAGCCATCATTTATTTGCAGCTGTTTGCAGGAAATGGTGCCTGCAAGAACGTCAAAATCGATTTCTAGCTTATATGGCGGATAAAAAATAAAATAAATAAAGAATATAAGACGCGTTTATTGGATTGTCTTTCGCAAGTAAAATTTTATTTGCGAAAACTTTGAAGTTACAGGAAACATCGCTCGAATCGCTTCAGAAAGTAAAGATGAATCCGATTGTCGATCAAGTAACTGGTGTTTTACGACTTCTCCCATGTAAATAAATCATCTACTTGGTCGAGCGCCAAACCATCACGTCAAACTAGTGACTAATCGATTTGAATATAGAAACATGTATTGATAGTGCACGTGTATAAGTTTATTATTGTGATGAGTAATTATAGACTGATATCGTTTAACATACTTAAAGATAGAGCAACCATGTTTAAATGACGCTTCGAAAAATGACGCGAGTCCCTATAAATCATTTTCAAAACTCGATAACGCTCGTCCCTAGGGAGAACAATCAAATCGGATCGACGTCGATTAGGTGTCTTCTTGGATTTTTTATATAATTACAGATTTCATATATAAACGCAAAAAAAGGAAAAAATTATATAATTTTACCTACATGGACAGCACATGAATATTCATGGCCATTCATGTCCTTTAAAGAAATTTTTGCAGTGGACTGTTTTACCGATTAAGCGCTATTATTTTCATAAGAAAGTCTGTTCATTAATTACACAAAATTATAAATCATTTTTCACAATTAAGTATAGACAGTAATCTTTCCAAAAAATGTTACGAGAAATATTTTAAAAAGATTTTAACAATATTTTGAAAAGCTTTTAAAAAATAAAAATAATAACATTTTTAAAAACATTTTAAAAATCTGTTAAAAATATTTTAAAAATACTTTTTTATACCACCCAAAAAATATTATGAGAAATATTTTAAAAGATTTTAACAATATTTTGTAAAGGTTTCAATAATTTCCAAAATACGAGTATTTTTAAGTGTTCTCTAACCAATATTTGTTAAGACTTGTGTCCACAATACTAGAAATCGGTCCGAGAATTCGGACAGAGAGAGAATCGACCAATTTGAACAATTCGGCTGATTAATGCGATTGGTCAATTCTCTTTCTCTGGCCAAGTTTTAACCTGCTTCAAATTTCTGCACGTTAATCAATATTTTACTTCATTTCCCTTATTTATATCCTCAATATTCTTATATTTTCTTTTCCCAGATATCTAGGATTTCTTTATCTTTTATTCCTATTTTTTATATCTATATTATATCTATGTTAAAATTTCGCGGTCAATAATTTTATTATGCTATAATACATGAGTTATATTACATTTATATGTCAACAATACAAATGTAATATTACTTGTGTTATAACACATTATATTGTTGACTGCGAAATTTTAACATAGATGTAATATAGATATAATATAATGATGATTTGTGTCGACTGGGTACATACAAACATATACCTATATCTAATATGTATCCATTGTTAAACTTATTACATCCAAATTAAAAAAACAGTAATTCATTTGTATCCATTATATATGCAGTTGTATACATACATAGATACACATATACATACCTATAAAATAAATATGTATAGCTATTATTGTACATGTAGCTATATTATTGCATAAGCTTCGCATAATCAACAAGCGCTTTAGAGTTCTGAAATATTTTTAAATTCAAATGAACTTAAATGGATTGAAATACGAAATGTGTTTATTTATCACTTTTTAATTCGGATGTATTCATATCCATATTATATTATTTTTGGTCAAAAATAAATTCGAAAAATTTGAAGCGTGAATTCGAAAATGTCGAAATGAATTCGTTTATATCCATTTAAATTCATATCCGTTTGCTGAGTTATCTTTGCGCGAGAGTATATCGATCGATCGATCTATTTCAGATATATCGATAAAACGTTCCACAGATAAAACAGCATATTTTTACCGCGCGTATAATTTTTTTAATTGCTCGGCCGATAAAGTGAATCGCCGCCGTCCGGAGAGATTTGCGGCGCTCTTCGCGCCGTCGTGAATCGCACGCGATCGAAATTGCGGGGTGATATGTTTCACCCTCGTGGAATTCTCTCTCTCTCTTTCAGTAGAAGGATAAGAAAAAGAGAGAGAGAGAGAGCGAGAGCGTTGGTCAATGCGCATTGAAACGTCGAGTCTTGATACTATAGCAAACAACCAGTCAACCTCGATCCGCCTTCGACAATGATAAGATAAAGGTTAGTGCGTGTGCGTGCTGCGTGTGTATGCGTCGAGCTCGTCGTAAAAACCGATCATCGACGTTGCATCGCGACTCTCCCACATATGCACGTTATGTGATTGTTCGTGTGTCACGTCGGTGTCCACACTCGCGTGATAACGTTCGTTTCCTCTTATCGTTTGCAGAATTTTCTTCCGCGGTCGCATCGACCGATCGTCCTTCCGTCCGTGCGTCTGTCCGCCAGTTCGCTCGACAGGTTTTCTTGCTGGTTTCGCTCGTTCGCTTCTCGAATGTCCGCTTTCGCGGTGGCAACGGCTACCGGCTGCGCGCACGACGAACGGGTACGCGTAGAGACAGGCGGGCGTATCTCTCTCTGTCTCTTTCTCTCTCGTGACGCACGGACGGAGGAATCTCGGTGAAACGAGAGTTTCGTGAGCCGTTACGGAGAATGGCCTCCGCCTGTTGTGAGGTTAGCCGTTCGGGGGCTACAGGTAGGAAGGTATGCGCGCGAGTAGGCGCCATCGCACGACCGCCTACGGAGGAGGTGTATTTCTACACGCTGGCACATTCAACAACGCGGGCTGACTCGAATCCGACTGAACGAACGCGCAGCGAATTTAGTCGATACGCGTTGCATAATCAGGGACGCTATTTCAATAGTTTTGTAAATTAGATCAATTTATTTTACATTTATTATTGTTGATTGTAGATACTTATTAATGTTTCTCATCTCGAAAAGCAATTATTTTCGATTACAGAGCACATTGTTAAGAAAATGTAAATCATAAAAAAAATTAGCGAATTTTTTATTGTTTTATACTTATTCTACCACTATTATCACTGCAAATTAACTTTAACCTTAATTTTAATTTAATTCTTTATCTTTTTCTAATTCTTAGAACTAGAAGAAAAAAAAAGATAAGTTAAATCGAGATTAAAGTTAATTTACATTGGTAAAAATCAAGGTTGGGTAGTAACTAGTTAAAAAGTTAAAAGTAAAATAATAAAATTAAATATAGTAACTTTTAATTTTACTTAATTAATTTTAAATAATTTATATTTATTTTTAACTCTAACTAGTTATTTTTGAAACACATAAACTTTAATTTATTAACTTTTTTCCTAAGTAAAAGAAAAAATTAGAAATAATTACATTCCCATATAAAAAACAATATTTTTCTGTTATTTTATGTAAACTTAATATACAAATAAAACATTAAATTTATTTCATGATTCAAATTATAATTGTTTTAAATAATCTAATCTTGAAAACTTATGAATTACTATTTTAATATGCTTTTCAAAAATAACGTTTAACTTTAATTAATTTAATCTTAACGTAACTTTTAATTAGTTAGTTTTTTGTTTATGTAACATAGCTAAATTAATTTTATAAGCCATTAACTTCAACTTTCATTTCAAAAATTATGGTGAAAGTGGACGTTATTTGTTGATCAAACACAACGAAAGAATTGACAAGTAATCATTATTACCATCCTGCTACTTTGGAACATTTACATCCTAAAAAATACTCTTTATTCAGATCAAGATTTAAATTTAATTATCTAATTTAGTTTTAGCAGGTTCTACAATCTTTTTATTTAATATAAGAACTTGATGAAGTTTTCAAAATAAAAGTTTATGATTGATACATAAATATTCTCAAATTTTTTCAAATATTTGACTAGTTCTCATTAAATAACTGATTAAAATAGCATTGAGTCTTATGAAAAGGAGAATTTTAAGTAATTTAATCGCAAAGTATAAACATTTTGAAAAATTATATTCATAAGATTATATTCATAAGAAAGAATAGAGGTTAAAGAAAACATTTCAGAGTTAAAAAAAATTCACTATATCGTTTTCGTGTAAGAATATAAAATGTTCATGAATTATGTAATGCTCTTTAATTTAAATATGACGTCAAACTAACGAAAATGTGGCAACGTCGTTTGTTATTACGTTTAAATAATTATAAACAATTTTTTTAACTTTTTTGCATTAATATTTAAGAAAATTATAAAACAGGTATTTTAAAATAACAAGTTTATCATTTTTACTTAAATTTTGTTTATTGTTTATTATTTAGCAGGTGACAATACTAAAAACTTCTTTGTTAAAAGATATGTGTGCTTGAAAAATCACGTGATTTTTCTCTATTTAAGTTGGAAAACCTTAAAAAATGTACAAACATTTAGAGTTGATCCGTCCCTGCTATATGATTAGATTCGACGCTATGCACGCATACACAACACGTAATATACGCTGCATGTATGCAAGCATGCATTAACGCAACTGTGTGTTACGACGTATGTGTATCGCTCTCCCAGTTAGTATGCACATAAATAAGTTTAGCTGTTATAAACTGCACGACTACGATTTCAACGAGTGCCGCTCTTTATTCTGGATAAAAGATGAGTGTGCGCATATACAGTTGTTCCCCAATGGCCATGGTCGCTTATCGCACTTACATTCGTAACATGTCATAGTTCACGAATTCTTTTCGCGTCCAATCCGCTGTTATCAAGCGACTTTACTCCTGGAATTACACGATGCCAATTCAAAATGCAAATATTCGTAAAATTATAAATTTAAAGCGTAATATGCGGAAACTTTGCATATGACGAAAACACATGACAGAGTGCCAGATATCAATCATTAAATTAGAGACGCAGACTGTTTTGCGACCTATGCTATACATAACTTCGACAAATAATAGCTAAGAGATTATGAAATTTAAGAGGAATTAGTAACATATATTACAAGTAGAATTTGACGTGAGAAATAATGAAAGTCTAAATGCGCGAAACAAGTTCTGGCAAGAGTTACTAACACGAAACGTACAGGGTGGAATATCGCGAATTTTTGAACGATAGCCAACTTCACCAAAACTTAACATGATTCCGAGATTAGATTTAATCTATCGCCCACACGAAGTTGAGCATTTGTAGGCGACCGCTTGTCTCGTTTCTGCTAACACAAGCTTGATCCTTTTATCTTCGAGATAAACGAGAAAGTTGAAAAGCTATCTCTAATGCGATTTTCACTGCGAATCACAAATCTATATTCTTTTGCGCATTTTTACATTTATGCAACTAATTCTCGTGGTTTGTATAAATAATGATCACACGAGTAATGAATTGAAGGCATAGTACGAGATACTGGTAAACAGAGACTTGACCCATCTATCTTTTCCTTCTCGTTCTTCTTTATCATTTCTATAGAACCTCCTTCCCGTTGTGCCCGTGCATAAGTACGTGGAAGGAGAGCGCGGAAAGCGAAGGCTATAACAGCCGCATGAGCAAGTGCGAGGGAAGAAGAAAGACAGAAATGGTCGACGTACATCATTTGGGCGCCGAGAAGTCTGGCGCGACCAAGCCAGGCCAGAGGCGCGTCTTTGGTTACGCGACTATTTGGGGCGCCAAGCTGGTGGCCGCGGCGATGCGACGGGTAAGCGGGGATCATGGATGGACGGTGGGGCGAGGAGAGGGCGTAGGTAGGCGTCCGAGCAACGTCCACTGCGTTGAGGAGACTTGCAGGGCCGGCGAATGAGGAGGAAAGAGGGAGGTTGCCGAAGGGGGCTCCGCAGGCCACATTCCAGAAGAACGCGAGTTTTCAAACATGCCTGGTCTGCGTGAATGTAGGTCCATGACCGATCCTATAATACGCACACACAACGATCTCATATGGGCTGCGAGCTGCGAGTTGCATTCGTCCCGCGCCTCTCATCTTTCCTACGTCCACCGCTCGAACGATTCCCCCCATGGCGCGTCTCTTCCCTCTTAGTGCTGCTCTATCGCACACAGACGCGTATACATGTACGTAAACTCTCCCTTCTTCCTTCTCCGTCATGCTCTCCCTTTCCTCGTCCCTCGCGCTAACCCGGACGACCAGGCCGACCGAGCTGGCGACACCCTGTCTGGCAAGACCGGCCGGCGGACAAAAGAGGGGGCGCCTGCTATGTTGCCACATCTTGTGTCTTCGAGCTGCGCCTACCTTCGGCCCCAAGGACAAATCCGACGAGTCGTGCCAGCCGTCGTGCCGCACTAGGCGACTGCTGGTCTGCTGTTGCGTCGATGTTTTCCTTATGATATTTGTCGCCGATATTATTATCACTAAATACTTTTATTTGCTCGTTAGAAGGCGAAAGATAGGATTTGTGGAACAGATAAATAAAAAAATGTAAAAAAATATCTAAGGAAGCTACATATGATCGCTCCAACTAACCAGATAGAGTAAACCAAATAAAAAATTTTATAAATCGTTCGATAGAATGCTTAATATTATTGCGACATGTAATTGATATTATCAATTGCTCACATAGCAAATCAACAGGAAGATCTCTGTTTCACGGACGCAGGTAGTGAAATACTTGAGCGATGAGTCGTGCCTATATAACTATACGAAGGCCGATCTGCGCGAGAAGGCAGGTGCCTTCTTGCTGCACGGCGGACGTGTTCAAAAGCAGGCTTCATCGTGATGCGGGCACAAGAATAGCCGCCGTGATTCTTGGAAATAGAGTAGGGTGCTTCTTCAGAGAACTGCGAGAGGATTCGTCGGCATCCTTGGTTTCTGCCGGTGGCGCGAATCGTGGAAATTTACGAGGCCTCGTCCGCTTCTTTTTATCGGTCTATCTTGCTCACGTGCTCGTTCATCGAAGTATATGCGAGCGTACGGCTTGCGTCATTGCCTCGCGGGTCTCTCCGCGCGTTCGTATGCGTTGCGGCCTACGTGTGGCTAAGAAGAGACATGGCAACGGCGCGTGAAGCTAAACATATTAACTGTCGGCTCACGCCACAAAAACAACATGATCTCATTCCACGGCGCATATGTAAGAGGCTATCGTATACCTCAAAATTTCATTCAAAAGCAACATTAATAACATGAAAAAGAAAGAAAGGAAAAGAAAAAAAATAAAAGTGAAATTTCTTTCATAAAAGAAATTATATAAGTACGAACATTATATTAATAATAAATGATATCTAATGGTGAATTAAAAGATCATTATAGTTTCAACTAGAAAAAATAATTCTAACTTTATCGTTGAGTTGTAAGACTGGCGATTTCTAATTCAATAAGCCTAACATTAGCTGTAAGCCATAAGCGCTTTTCCTGGAAGGTAAAATCCCCTCACCCACTAGCCGCTTTACCTGACTAAAAGTTCCTGTACTACTGCCGAGTCGGACATGCGTACAATATATACGTCATAATGTACATATCTCGACATACGTTAGTGACCTAATCTAAATTACATATCTAGTTCTTCGAGGAATAGATTTTGAAATTTATTGCAATCTATTTAAATTTTACCCGATGATATTGTTTCCGTTTTTTTTTAAATATACGAACGTCATGTAATGTGAATTATAAAAACATTCGGAATGTTACATTCCATGCGTGTTCGACCTCGTGCTTTGAGAAGTCGAACGGAGACAGGATCAGCTTAAAGAGAAAGGCGAGCAAAAATCGGGGCTCCATGCTGGCTGCCACGGCGAACTGCTAAGCGGCACGCAAGCAGGCAGTCAGACGTTCAGGCAGACAACATGGCGCCGAGAGCGTCGTCGTCACGCCGGCGTGACGTTTCCCGCGCGTCATTAACGGAAGTGAGCCCAAAATGGCGGAGTTTATGGCGTTGAGGTGTGAAAGGGAAGAGAGAAAGGAGAGGACGGGGAAGATGTCTATGCCTGCGGGCAGTTAGGTAGGCGATCGAGGCAGAATGACGAGAGATCCTGCTCTGTAGAAAGAGAGAAGGTTAGGTCGGTGGCATAGAGAAAGAAGAATGACTGGTAGCTGCCTTCGGCGGTAGACTAGCGTGCTGGCCGTGCTGTACGAATGGGGCAATGATGGTCGAGGGGGCGACCATTAGATAGAAAGAGGGAAAACGACGAAGGCGATACGTTGAACGAAGATAGCGCTAAACGAACTGACGAGCGAGTGGGGGTATATAGAGGAGAGGCCGGGAATGCGAGAAGAGAGGCTCGAGGGAACGAGAGAGCAAGAGATGGCGATAGAGCGGAGGGGAAAGACCAGTGAGAAGCAGCGGCAGACTCGCCGGTGGGGAAAATTAGTTACGGCATCCAAGACCTAAAAGGAACTCTAGCGCCGCACGGTCAGATCGCATCGTGCAATGTTAAGCGTTAAGGTAGTCTCGTGCGTCGTTGACAGTGCCGGTTTCGAAATTCGTAGTAGCTGTTACCTGCATCGCCGTTATACCCGGACTCGTGATTAACGTGACGGCCATTGCACAGGTGTGAAAAAGTCATGTGTAATATTTTAAACGAAAACTTTATAACGTGAGTGAAATGCTCAGTGAGGATAACTCAGTGAAAATGATTCATTCAAAGCACCAACAATCAGTGCATCAACAACACCAGCAACAGAATATGCGAAAATCTGTGGGCGTTATGGGTACTAGACGTATCTTTCCAACGGTTTTTAAAATCAAAGTTTTAGATTCCTACAGACACGACAAGGATTGTCGGCAGAATCAGCGTGCCACTGCAAGGAAATACGGTATTCACCGTCGTCAGATACAAAAATGGTTGCAATGTGAGGAGCAGCTCAGAAGCAGCGTTGAAAATGGGAATACTGGGACCGTCTCATCGGAAACTATTTCCCCCGCGAGTGTTTCTAAATCGGATAGTACTGTGACGGAAGCCACAGGGAATACCGTGACTCCAGCAACGCCGGCCTTGAACCTCAACCTCGCCAGACAGCACGGCGACGAGCTGACTACACAGCAAGGGCCCCCACCTTCTCATCCTCCGCATGGTAGTGCACCCTCCTCGCCCCAATATAGCGTTCAGACTACTACCACCGAAACGGTTTTGCCCCTATGTCTAACATCTGTGGACTATATTCATCAGAATCAAGAATATTCATCAGAACGACGTTTTAACAAACAACTTCGTTTGCTTGAAGAACTTGACAGACCTCGTGTACCAAAGGTTCATGGATATTCGGATACGCAAGTGGATCAGGAGTGTAATTACTACATATGGAACAAAGATGGACAGCGAGATGCAGAAGCAGATTCAACGTTCAATGCCAGGAACGAGGTGAAGGTATATCAAACTTTAACGAGTTACCATTTACCACATCAGGAGAATCGGTACAACGTGAACGATAATAGCGCTCATAATCATTCACCGAATCATTCACAGCAACGAGAACAAAGTTATGGGAACGTCGATTCATTCGACGGGAGATCGTACGGCCTGCTGCTAGCGCCGTCGATGATAAAGACAGAGCCAGCGAGTCCAGACACAGCGGCGACGTCAGGGCCGTACGAATCGACGGGCTCTTCCGATGGCCCACGAGCCCCACTCTCGTCGGTATCGCATCGAAGTGCCGATAGCGGTGGTTCCTCGTCATCCGTTCACTTTGTTGATTCTTCACGAGCTCCTGCGAGCTCGTACTTGCACGTGCACGTGCATGAGCACGCACACACGTGCCCACCGCCGGATTCCGAGAAGCCGATCCCATCGCTTCTGCACAAGCAGGAGAAAGAATCGGAAGAGACAACGCAGCGTACCGAAGAGAAGAAAGAGAAAGAAATACAGGAGAAGATAGAATGCTGCAGGGTATTGATCAAAGAAGAAGTGGATTTGGATGACGAAGAAGTATATGACGAGAGGGAAGAAGCAATTGCATCTTCATGCATCGATTATCAACGACCACCTGTTGGTGGGTCGCCACCAGATCAATTCAGGACCAATTCAGGATCGGTAAGCCCTCCGTATGACTGCAATGGTTACTCTTTACCTTCAAGTCCTCCTGATTCTGCCGGAAGATCTAGAAACAACTGGTCAGATAGTGAGGTGGATCCTCTCCTTCTCCCCACCAGTGTGAATTCAAGCAATTTCACTCGCAGACGATCTTTCCCCCTGCGTTTTAAATTCAATGTTATCAATGCTTTCTATTGTGACAAAGAAATAAAGGAAAATCAACGTGCTACTGCGAGAAAATTTAACATAAATCGTCGTCAAGTACAGAAATGGTTGGAACAAGAGTCGGAGATCAGAAGAGAAATCGCCCTTCGAGAAAATTCATCAATCAAAGTGCATCAACAGTTGCGCCCTGTCCAGGAAGTCGTTTCCGGTGACTCACCGTTGGATTTGACGACAAGTTACGCTTCGTTACGACAAGTTTCGAATTGTGGTTCATTGTTGCGTGACCGACTTGAGACGGAACATGAACAATTGCCAACGCATTTTGGCTGTGATGTTGGTATCATCTCTTCTCAACATCCCCCAAATTTTCAACACTGCACTGTAATAGAATCATCCTCTGAGATAGAATCCGTAGCACCTTGCAGTCTATCTTGCTCTGCAGACAGTCATACTACAATGTCTACGACGTCTTCTTATCAAGATTTGTCATTAAGAGAATCTTGTTACACAGAGCCTTCAATTAAAACATATTCTTATTCGTCCAGAGCAAATTCCGTGGTTTCTAACTTTTCTGAAGGATGCGAGCAAAGATTTTCACCTCTGAAGAGACAGCATTGTATGCTTTCTTGCTGCTACGATACGATACCATCGCCGAAGAGATTCTGCGAAAAATCCTCAGATATTGATGACTTCTACGATGTACCTTCTCAAGATGAGCCTCTTTGTCTTGTAAAACCGAAATTGACTTCGACTAATCATGATGCCATCACTTTCAAGCCTTACCTAGATAATCCCGTGAGTAAACCCATAAAGAAATGTGTCGTTCAACACGATTTATCTATCAACAGTCATAATATCAATTACAATAATAATAGTAATTGTCAGATAATTTGTAATTTCAACGAGAGTCAAAATCACAATTATGATTTTGAGCTTAATCTGCGAGTGCCTTGGAGAGCTGATCTGTATACAGGATTTCCGCCTGTTGTTAGCGCCTCACTCTACATGTAATTTTCTTTTTTGAACCCCTTCTGACAATGCAGAACAACCATGGAACAACCATCGTGTCAATTTAGCTTGGGGGTGTAAAGTCAGACTTGCAGGTTTCTCGGGTGAGAATGTGCCAGCGAAAGATCGATTGGTGCGTGATCTACTACACGTAGCAGACCACGTAAGCACTTATCGTTTCCACGGATCGTCAGTACAGTGGTATACATCGCGATAAAGTCTTAATCGGCCATTGGACGACCCGAGGCGTGGAAGGAGATTATACATGGTCGCGTCCTCGACTGGCGTCTTCTAACTTTACCAGACCTGCTCGACTCTTTACCCCTCCATCATCCGCTCGCTCCTCTCGAAAAAATTGTGCAGATATCCTAGCAGATTTTTTTTTCACCGCTTTATCGTCGAGATTAGAGATCGGTGGTTATCAGCTAGGCCGTTTAGAGGTCGAATTCGTTTGCTATAATTATAAGATTATATCAGAGAGTGCAGCCATTGCGTCGCATCGAAAGAAAGTTCGCGGAAAGAAATGTTTGAGCCAAAGTATCATAAAATGCAATGAATCTGTTCTTGTAGCATTATGTAATAAATACAAAAAGTCTTATATGCAAAAGATATTTTTAGTTTGGTGCTTATCAAAATAAATTTTCAGTTTGATCTTTTTATATCAACATTACATATTGTTTCGTACTGAAGCATTGCGTCAGACAAAAACAACATTTTCAGGTCATGTTCCTTCCATTTTGTCTATTTTCTATGTAAAGCTATCCGCCAACGGGCGTTGATCGCATGATTTCTTGGTAGCACGCCACCCATAGCTTTCCGCGAACTGGTCGTGCGATCGCATTCATCACCCGGTCGTGAATATTCGATCTGCAGAAATCACTTAATTGCTCAAACAATTTCTTCCATGCGCACATATATCACGCGTATCACATTATTATAGAAAAAAACTTTGTCATCTCCCTTCTCATTGTTTGAAACTTGTTGAGTCTTTCTTGCTTTCGTGTTTTCATTGTTCTCTCTTAAGTGGCCTGTCTCTTAAATGGCCTGTAAATATGTGAAAATGTAAATATGTAAATATTGAAAGGAGCGGATAAAAATGCGACATTATTGAACTTCCGCTGTATACTCCTATGTATTCAGTGGCTATATGTACAGTGTTATTTTAAAGTTTAGAGTTTAATCGATTTTTCCATTTGGGAAAAATAATCTATTTTTGTATGAATTCGAATCTGAAAAAATGAAAAAAAGTAAAAAAAGACTAGAGAGAGAAGATGGGAATTCGAAACAAAATGAACCACACTTCCGCAGAGACCACTTCTCGTGCCTTCTTTTTCTCAAGATGTGAGACAAGATGTGAATAGTTTATATGCTTGATAAAGACGCATATATTTATGCGCTTGTAATCGCGCATATATTAATATTTTTAGAATATAATAGACATGTTAGAAAGCGCGAATGGATTCGCTCGTTGTGCATCTCGTTCTCTGCGAATTAATTTGCCGGATAATGACGAAGATATCATGTGATTAAATGTATTAACAACAGGAAGTCATTGCATATTTGCCGAACGAAAAACGATGATTAATTTGTTAAGTTGACGGTAAAATCGGACGAGGTGAGCAAAGGGAATTAAAAAGATACACGAGAACGGCTCTGAAAGAATATTACGTGCCTTATGTAATATATTTATATTTTAATTGTATAATTGCGCATGCGAGACATCGTCGGAACTCGTGTGTGTGCGCAATAAGACAAACCACGTACAATGTTATATACATCAATTATATAATGTTGAAAATTATAGAATAATATTATGTGAGATATAATTAGTATCTAGAATAGACAACTTAGAAAGGTGATTGTTCTAACGATGATTAGTCATATTACTTATATCACATTTAAATTATAAAAGTTTCCTTTGAATTCGACGTCGTTAACCGACGTCAAGTAATTCAGACGAAAAGAAAGCTGTGTATTTTGGTATAGAGTCAATTCTGTCGTTAAATATCATATGAGCAATAAATAATGAGCAAGTCATTTGAAATATTCAAGTGTTTATATTTTGACAATCAATATTCAATTCTCCACAGAGACAAAGAAACTGTTCACGAGCATTTAAATTCTATTAATGTTATTATTTAAATTCTTGAACTTCTTTACTAAAATTCTTTAAAAATTTCTTGAAATTCTTTATTCTAAACTCTAAATCTTTGTTTGAGAAAAAAAAAAGTATTTAGAAAAAGATTTCCTTTATTCTTTTATACGTTGCACAATTTATACTAACGAATTTTTGAAATATTTGTATTATGTTCTTTGTATAATTATCTCTGGCTATCACAAGATTTTTAATTCATGAAGTTAGAAAGATTTATAATTTTGAACTGATTATTTTTTTTTTTATTCTCGCATCGTGGAGGACAGGCGTAACAATCATAGGTAAATGTCTTAGGCTTGATTGCATTAGCGTTATTTTGGCTTTAAGTAAGACTTAAATATGTGTCTGTCTTTATTTATTTAGAAAGAGAGATAAAGACAGACATATTTAAATCTTGCTTAAAGCCACAATAGCGTTTGTGAAATCGAACCTTAGTATGAATGAACTCTCGTTCCCAATGCACTGAGATCGAGATGCATTATGATCCTCGAATAGATAAGTGATTTCTTTATGTCTGACTTTGCTGGCGAATTATCAGAGGGGAAACTTTTGTGAATCATCGTTAGTTGATTGTAAGGAAACTCGTATTAGATTGTAAAAGATATCTTCCTTAGACCGGAAAGAAGTATTGCGATATCGATCATAGTATAACGTAGGTTTTCCTCATTTTCTTGTATCAGTCAATCAAGTTCTGAAACGATCACGTCGCACTTAAAATAAATGTTAAAAGCAAAAGAAATTGTATGGTTATGAGTGTGACTTTATAGAGATTGTTAATATTTTAATTATCGATTTGAGGAAATTGATACTGAGCGAATTTCTAAACAATCAAACGGTTGCCAGGCGACAGGCAAGAAGGGCAATTTTGTAAATCACTGCTGCAGACAGGGCAGTTACGTTAATGTTTCAATATTCACGCTTAATCGAGCTCATTCATGGCACAGCATTATCCAACGCGATTGCCTGCGCGATCGCTTCGTACCGAGCTCTAATTTATTGTCTCACGAATAATAAATTCACGACATAATTATAATTACTCTCTTGGGGCAACATATCATGCCATGTGATCAAAAATATTTCTCTCTTTACATTTCTTTTCAAATAGGAAGAAATATAAATTTTACTTAATGCTTCTTTTTTTTAAAGAGTACTTTAAAAAAATACAGAATTTTCAACGTTACTTTATTATTATGCCTAAAGGAATAAGTCTATTACGTAGAACAATTCGCCAGCCAAGTCCGAGGATCGAAAGCTAGAACAAAGTAAATAGTTTCCGTGCCTTGCCCGCGATCGCTAGTAGTGGTCAAGGCGGCAGTGTACAATAAAAAGGTTTAGCGTAATCGTAAGCCATAATAAATTACATAATGCCATAATACATTTTACATAATAAGGGATCGCATGACGAAAAAAAGATTTTTGATCGTGCGAAAAAATAAGTCGTCAAAGAGTGTCTTCTTGTGTGCATGTGTACATCGAGTGCATTCGAGTGCGTCTGTATTTGTGTGTTGTAGTACGTATGTTACGCAGCCCACAAGAGTCTGTTAACGAGAGGCATAAAGCGTATACAAGCAATATTTTTTAAGTGCATAGAAGGGGGAGTCTCGTGGGCGAGCCCCCGCGTTTTTATAGTCCGTACAACACACAAGTAAATATGTTGTATGCATAATGGTCGTATTGTACGTGTACAAAGAAAGTTTATATATATTTATGTATATGTATATATATAAATTTAGAGTGACACATATACACGTATATATACATATATATACAGATAGAGAAAACATAAATTTATCTACCTATATATACATATGCATATCGAAAATTATATTTTGATACGATCAACTTACAACGACAAACGCGCCTCTAAATTCGTCAGGTGCCTTCGAATTGCTCGTGCCTTACGGTTTCTCGCGTGAGGGGGAATCAAGAACCAAAAGCGTCGCCAAGTATCCTTCGCCGATGAGCGTACGTATATATTTATTGTATTGTATTTGTACGTAAATTGTGCGTAAATGATGTACCAGTGCCCTCCTCGCGCGCAATATCAGTATTTCAACTATTCCTTATTTATTGTTCTATTGTGTCGCGATGACATGAAGATTCACCGATCCCGCAACGGGACTTGGTAGACTTCGGTGTAACTTTGTGTGCGCCGTCATCTCTATGCCTTCCCGATCACATTACTTCGCAGAAATGTCGAGGTCCTCTTGTCACACTCTTGCGTGCAATCGATGTAATTCGCACGGCCGAAGACTCGACGATTATCCGGCGCTGAGTTGCTTATCGACGTCTTATCTTGCGTATATTTGGCACGTACGTGGTCAACGTTGAGAAAGAAAGGAAAACACAGAAAACAAGCGCGGTTTCTTCGACGTGTGGCAGCTCAAAAAATGCGACAGTCGTTGAATCGAACAGTTTATCGGTTTATTTTCATGTTGCAAATGATTACGATAGCGTTATTAACTCTGTATTTTATTACACGCCTTTTTTTCTCATCATTATTATTATTGTCGAGTTTTGTCTGAACCGACCACATCTCCGTCATTGTGATTTATCGAGAGGAAACAAACGGAAGAAAGAGAGAGAGAGAGAGCGCATGTATGTATGTGTGTGAATATCTACAGCAAAGTACCGAGAACGAGAGTGAAAATGTATGATCTTAGTGTCCAAGGAGTGCAAGAGAAAGGCATCGAAATACGAATCCTTTTTTGTACGACGAGAAACGTAAGAATTATTGTATTAAATATTGTATCATATACACACACAATGCCTATATAGATTGACGCGTATGAAGCGGGCCAAATAACACGAAAATGCCCATTTTGGCACTCAGAACGTTTTGACACGCTTTATATGATATAGAATCTATTGAATTTGAGAGAAAATATAAGAGATTATTTTAAAAAAATTCGCCCTGTTATTATTGCCCCTACTCATTAAGTTTATTTTTTAAGGTCGCTCACACACAGTCTTGTATTCTACGAAGCTATTGCCGGATATTGCCTATCGCAGAGAAATGTGAACTGAAGCAATACTCTTATCTTGACGATACGGCCATTAATTTGAAATAATCAAAATATAAGAGAGAGATATTGCTCGTTGACCCTCTAAACTTTCCTTAGAAAAAAATAAATCGATTGTTTTGAGATATTATTTTGTAGAGATATATTAATTGATAGAGTAATATAAGATCACAATTATTTCGTGGAAAGTTGGCAGCTTTAAATTTTCTGAAAACTTTTCAATAGTAAATTATACATTTTGTACAAAATTGCTGAACGCTGTCAGCGATGCATATTATCTGGATGCGACGTTTATCAATCTCCTAAGACTCCTAAGAGCCGTGTGTATTTTTTTTTATTATCTGGAAAGACGTGATTTTATCGAATGGCTCGAAGAAAGCGTATTGCATTAGCACATTTGACGCAATAGCTCTTTCTTTCATTAATATGATTCTCGAGGTCTCTCTCTCACGCGATTCTACAAACCTTACGAGCATTTATTTTCCTGCCGCGAGCATTTCAGTAGTAGTTACGCGTGACGCACACTATGTGGGAGAGAAAAGTTCCATTCCCTCGTTACATCGATTCACAATTCCGTATTTCCGCCCGGATCGCGAAACAATGACGGGCAATGACGAATCGAAAAGATTTCGTAATATTACGAATTAGATTTTACAATCCTCTACAATTTTTCCGGGGAAGGGAATCTCGTAGAGGCTTTTAAAACATTAATATTACGTATTCCGATTTTATGATCCCGTGTTTCGAGTCTGAATGTGCAGCGCGCAATTTGAATAAGCTGGATATTGTAAAAATTAAAAAATTGTTATTCAGTGCTAAGACCCGCTGTGACTGATGCTAATCTTGTGTTTGACACTTTTGTCATTCCGTATTTAATTTATTATTGTTAATTAAATTTTATCTATTATCGTCACTTTAACCTTTCACATTCGAAATTATTTTTATTATAATATTGATAAACACCGCGTCACACAGTTTCTATCGCATAGTATCGCATTCTATCGCAAGGTCATCTGCGAATCTATTCAGTTGAATTAATTTTAGGCTTGTAATTTGTAATGGTAATTGATTAATAATTTTGATTTATTCTTGTAGCTATTAATTATTGATTGATTTGATGTTTAAATTAATTTTGTTCTTACAAGCGCTCCTACCTAAATATAAATGTCTTTCCGCTCAAGAGCGATTAAAGGACATCATAATTTTTATATATTTTTAATTTTTTTTAAAACAAAACGGCATCGTGTATTTAAGAGAATTCCGCGTTTTCGGCAACTGCGCAAAATTATTCTTTGCAGCAGAGGAATGCGCAGTAGAGAGGAAATCAGTTCTTAAGTAAGAGACATCAAGTTGAAGCCGCACTCATCTCGCAATTAACGATTTACGTAATTTCGCGCACGACCTGAGCGAAGCAAACACTTGCGAGCTGCAGGCTGCACGAGGTTCCCGAGGAGGAACGCGCTCGTTTGCCTCGATATCTCGCCCCGGCTCTCGTTCCGCCGCGCGGATTAGAGGCGCGATGGAGATAAGCGTGAGCCAAGTCATGGTGGCTCACGCACATCGACTTTGGTCCCCGTACACCGATACCCGCGCGTCGATGCACCGATTGCATTGTTTCCGTTATCGCGCCCGATTGGATTGGCAGCTCGCGCAACCGCGGGCTTCACGATGCGTCAGCCTCTCCCGGCACGCATCCCGGGCGCGCATGAATTCGCGTAATGCAACGACACGCACGCATATGCGTGTATGAAGCCTTGCAGAGAACGCTGACGTTTGCTTTGTTTCTCGCAGTTTTCGATCTTCACGCTATTCGTACAAATCCGCCTGTAGACTTCTGTGATTTTTGATCTTGCGAACACAATCTTGTTCTTTTTTTTTTTTTTTTTTAAAAATTTNAATTTATGATATGCGTAATGTAGTTTGTATTACAGCTGTCTCGCACGCAGGAGTTCAAATCTCTCGTAGGCAACGTATGTAGAATGCATACCGCACCGTGAATTCCTGCTATGCAAATGCATGATTTATTATCGATGTTTATCGTTGCGAGTCCGGTAACAGGGAATAAAACGTTCGCTATTAAAAGGAAAGGAAAATATAGACTGAATGACACACACATTTCCATACTCGCACGTTAACTATCTGCAGCTAATGGTAATGATGATTAACCAAATGTCATTTATCCTGTAAAAAAGTAATAAAATGTTAATGAATTTATTTATTAATTATGTATTATATAAGAACGTAAATAAAGAACATTAACGAATGCATTTTCTAATTACTATGGCATTTGAAGGAATTTTTATCATTGTTTATTATAGAAAGATACGATGACTAATTTAAGCGCATTAATGATTACTTTAATGAAAAATATCTCAATAATTCGTACAATAAAATTAGTAATATGTACATATATATATATATATATATATATATTATACGAGCTAGCAAATATAATAATAAACAATTTTCCGCGCGCTTTGTGTCGCAATGTAAGTGACTTGGTGCCAATGCACCTGAGCGGATTGAGCAATCGTTACTGCGTGCAGTATTGAAAAGAATGGAAGCTACAAGTTCAATTTCACAGATCACTACTTTAACGTCAGTGGGACAATTAATTTTTAGTTAATTATATCTCAAAGTTGTCATCATGTAATAAAATGGAAAGCTCATAATCTTTCATAAAATTTTTAGATCATCATTCTAGAATTAAGTCAATTTCTTCGACTTAAATATACACAGAAAAAATAGTAATATCAAATTAAAACTAGTATATTCTGTTTAAGAATAATTTTTTCATATAGAAGCTACAATCATGAAACAATGATAATCTTGCTTATATATAATTTAATCTTCTTAAAAAGAATTTAATGATTTTAAATTAATTTTAGCAAAATATAAAAGGAGAATACAATGCTTACCATTTAAACTATTTTTTATTATATTTCACATTTGATGCTGTTTTGGATGCAAATCAAAGAAATTGTAGTTTGATGTTTGTTTTATCTATTATTACATGTTAAACATTTCAATAATAACAATTCATTTGTTGTAAGCTTTTCTGTAATATGCTGCAAAAGGTGTGATTTAGAAAACCGGTCATCCAAAGTGTAGACCTTATGTTCTTTGAAATTTTATTGTCTTCGAAAATATCGAATTTATGAATTAAAGTAATTAAAAAAATAAGGAACCATTAACTAATATTTATTTTATTAATTTATTGAAAAGGCGATCAAATATTCAATAATTAATAAATAACGAGAATGAAAAGGTAAGAACACTGAAATACAACTGGCTTGAATTTATATTTGTAATTGACATATTTTTAGTCATAGCAATTACTAGTTTTACTATTATCACTTATCAATCTTACATTAGTATCATTTCTTTATAGTAAACTTTGTGATGATACGAATTAGGAAACTTGATACAGTTTATAAAAATATCTATTTAATTTTTATAATAATTGTAAATGTAGGTACAACAAATGTAAAATATTCTGCAACAAGTTTTCTTTTATAAAAATATAATAATTAAAAATAAAATTACATGATTACAGCTATATAAGTTGAAAAATTTACATAAGATGTATCTGATTTTCTGAAATGCTGATAGCATGCACGAAACAAAATAAAACTTAAACAATAATCTGTTACACCGAACTGACGAAATTAAAACACGAGACTAGAAGGCCTGTGTCAGTTATAGCGGTTCTTGGTGTCGAATAATAGTTTTTTAATTTTAAAAATGTGTTTTAAAATAAAACTTGTTAAATTTTTGTCCGTATTATTTATTTCTTATTTACTTTTTATTTTTGTTACTAAATGTTATATGAAATAAAATATAAAATTTTAAATAGGTACGCTTTAAGAGACCAATATGCATTCTTTTCCCTAATATTTTTATTTCATTATAATAATAGTCATCTAAAGAGAGAGAGAGAGAGAGAGAGAGAGAGAGAGAAAAAGAGAGAGTACAATATAATTGTTATGATAATAATAATATTAAGAAATTCAATTTCTTGGTTTGAAGATATTGTTGTTTCTGATACTTTTTTCTCTAAATTCATGAAAATTATTATTGAATAATGATAATATATGTTTCTTTGTTAAAACTATATAACATTTTTTCATGTAGAAAATTATGTCTGTTTAATGCTGCAATAATTTCAATATTTACATGTCACAAATAAAGATATTCTTAAAATTAGAATGTTCTTTTTTTCTGTATATGAAGAAATGCGAATTATTGTTATGTACATTAATTAGCGATATAAAATTCTATTAAAAAAATTAACAGTGCACTTTTTTTAAAGAATCTGCCCATCAAAGTCTCGTGGTTGAATCGCGATATGTAATAACGACATTATCCGTTTTTATTACGGTCACCGCGTGTGCGCCAAGCGGACCTTGAATCGTAGCATGACTGTTGCAACGTGCCAATCAACGCCAATAAATGTCACCGTTGGTGCAACGCAATTAGGAAGGGTGCAGTGGCACGATAAAAAAGACTTCATTGGAATGTAACATTCCGAGCGTATAATATTATGAAGATCAAATCGCGACGAGTATACCGATCTCCGGCTTTCCCTCGCGACTTAACGGTTTCTTCGCATCTATAAGCTGCTCAACATCTAAATGGTTTAAAGTCCAACTCCCTCTTTCGATGGTCCGTTTATATACCTGTTTTGAAAAGCGTTAAGAATATAATAATGAGTTATACGGCGTATATATAGTCGGAATACTTCTCCATTTTCCGAAAACCGGAAATACCCAAAAGCACCCTGAAAAGACTCTAGCGTTATTCCCAAGCGTCGTCCTTTGCTCACGTGACTCTTCAATTCTGTTTGTGGAGTAGGCAGACAAAAGTTTCAGTAATTCTTTCAGCAGACCTTCCAACAGGCCCTTGATTTTGGGCGTCATGCTGTGACGCCGAAATAGGAAACACAATAAGTGTCACAAAATGAGAAATCGGCAATGCTGAGTTAGTACAGCGATCCTAAAACAACGTGCTAAGATTTGTCAAATACTATTATTACTCATGAATCTTTTAGCAATCGCGATATCTCATGGCCACAATTTCTATGTCCCACATAAAGTGTTTCTTCTCTCTTTCTCTTAAAGATATAATTTAAATGATGTATTAGAACTTCTTTTAGCTCCGATAGATACAGTTTCTACAAGAACGTACACACCATATCTACGAAAAGGTTTATGTAAAGTAAAAAAGTATACTTACCTTTTGCTCAAAAAGTAGCCAGAATTGTTAAATAAAACACAAATTTATATTTAATAGAATTTTATATTGTTCTCATTCTTTGCAACATATGTGCTAATATCCATTCTTTAAAGCACTTTTCGTAAGCCGATGAGGATATGGCCTTCAGATCCTTCAGTGAATTTTCTTTTACAGCTTTTGGGTGAAAATGTTTTCCATGAAGTGGTAATTTGAATTTTGGGAACAGAATAAAAATCATAGGAAGCTAAGTCTGGCGAATATGCTTAAGGAATCGTGCAAAATCCATGAATTGTTTTTTTACAAATTCGGCCGTTTTTTTGCGGACCGCCTCACGCACACGCCTCATAACGCTTAAGTAGTATTCCTTAATAACTGTTTACTTAACGGCAAAAAGAAATTTTGGTTTCGGTTCAACTGTTTCGTTTAAATAAACAATTCTGGGTACTTTTTGAGTAGAGGATATATCATTTTAAAGTATATTCAATGGCCTATTTCGTCATCAGCTAATATATTACTCCTAGTCTCCATTGTTGTTTATTATTTATAGCCAAACAAAGTTTGAATTTTTGATCTGGAAATTCGAAAATGACTAGCAGATTCTTGATATGAACATTTTTTAGTACTTATGAAGAGAAAATTTCAAAGAAAACGTACATGTAAGCAGTTATGCTGTCAAATCAATATGGCAATATGGAAATTGCTTTTCTCAGATACGTTAGAAAACTAGTCAAAAGCAGGTTATAATGATGATCAGGATATAATGAACAACGATAAAAGTTTGAATGACATTATAGGCAATAACGAAATTGAATGTAGACCATTGTACTTCAAAAAGGTATATCCTCTTTTTAAGTTTCTCATGAACTTTCTTGCAGCTGTGATGTATACGCTCTTGTGAGGCTGTGATTGTATGTTCTCGATTTTATTCAATGAGATCTGGTGAAAAAAGTCTGTTACATACGTTGAAACACTTTTGAGTTTTTATTTGTAAAAGTAAATAATGAAATTACTTTTACAAACAAAAAAGTAATGAAAAAAAATCTTTAATAAATCTTACATATACTTTAATATCTCCAGAGAGTATTTGTATGGTTTATTGAAAAAATGTATATAAATATTACAACATATATAAATTACAATGTTTTTAGTTTTTCAAAGGAAAGAAATTCGCAGGAGAAAATTATTAAATAGATTGTACAGTATTCAAAGTTTTAAAATATTTCAGGTATAACATAAGATATCTGGATTGAATAAGGTGCATTTAATTTAGTTTAGTTTTTTTTTAAGTTATTAGTTTTTAGCAAAAGTTCTGTTTATATAGGTTTTTGAAAACTCTTAAATAAAAATCTTAAAAATGAAGTAAATTAGGTGGACCTTATTCAGCCCAGATACCTTATATAAAGAATTCTAGAAAAGATGTACAGACTTTCTTAGTACTTCTGAAAAATGTTCCAATTCGTATAAAAAAATCTGAGGAATTTTTCTAAAAAGTTGTAAAATTATACAAAAATTTAAAAAAATTTTGAAATTTATATAGAAATCCTAAAAAATTATATGAAGAATTCTAAAATTTTTAGCAAGTTATAGATTTTCAACATTTTTGGATTTGCGTGCTATTAATATTCATCATTGTACGATGAGATATTTTTCATGAAAGTAAATTAAGTATATCAAAAGAACTGACAACTGCATTGCAACGCTGATATAGATCGATTTTTTACCTCGACATTGACGTCATTGCGATTACGATAGATTGCACTATGATGATTAAACATTGAGTATATCGCGTAATCGCAAGTTGATGATATACAAATCGAGATAGAGTACCGAAGAGACAAGAATAATCTTCAACGTGACATCAAAATGAGTGTCACGTTCGAATAGTATTAATTCGGTCTGAGAGACCTTCAGGCGCATGAAACGCTCGAGCGGGAGAGATGCTCATTTTCGCGATGGGGGCTAATTATAAAGCGCACTCGTACTCGCACTCCGAAAGCCTGTCTCCATGGAACACGTGTTTTTGATGTCGCGCGGCACGGAAGAAAAAGGAAAGGAAGTCTCGTGGCGTCGTTCGTCGCGTTCCCGCAATTCCCGTAACGATGTGAAAATCATCGTTTGCGAAAGGCTAACCCCTGCATATTTTTATTTCGGCGAGAGCTCTCCATCTTCTTTTTCTCTTCAATTCCTTTCTCGTGTTTTGTCTTCATCGTTCTATCGTTCTTATAGTACCATGTTATTAAACGCTGAATTTATCTCTGTCGACTTATATATATATTTTTTTCTATTAAAACTATCCGTATTTATATAGAAATATCTTAGTAAATAAATGTCGGATTTGAAAAACTGTTGCTAACCGGATTTATAATTACAGACATGAAGGAGGCGATATAAACATCGTGGAGAAAGTACACATTAAATGTGTGAGCAAAATTGTACGAGATATATAAATGACTGCGTGTTATAAATCTCCAGAAGTGACCATTGTCTTAAGCAAGGAAGAGATTCGTGAGAGATACCAAGATACCGCGATGATTATATTCAAGGCAAGAAAAAATGAACTTTTAATGTAAATAAATTTTTAATTGTAAATAATTTTTTAATTGCAGGAGGAACAAGACAGAAAGAAGGAAAGCGTCAGTTACCTTAGTTTTGGAAACAGTCGCAGGACAATGGAATATAGTAACAATGGAAATCACCCCGTCATCGTACGCAAACCTACAGACCCTATAATTACGCGGAATGCTCATTTAGCCTCACGGATGTCATTAGAATATCGCAAATCAAACAAAAAATGTGCGATAACTTAATGACTAAAGATTATTATAATTATTTATTCAATAAATTTAGTTATTCCTATTATATTACGGGTAAATATATTATCTTTCCCATTGCATTATAGTTTTTGGTAGGCCAATTGATTTGGTTATAATTTGCAATTTTCATGGGAAGATTTTTATACAATAAATACACATAAAAACAACATAAACAATGTACATAATAATCACAGAAAAATTATTTTATCACTTATAATGAATTTTCTGTTCCTCAATAGATATTACGATGTGACTACAATTAAATGTAGGAAGTTATCTGGGTAACTTAAATGTTCCGACATCCATTGAAGCGGCGTCTCTAATGGTGGTATAATGCCATGAGTGCGTACTGTAACTATAAAATCATTTAATCAGTAACTGCTTAATCAATTTTATATTTTCTTAAATGAAAAAAGCCTATATATAGTATTAAAAGAGGCATGTTACAATTGTATAAACCAATTTGATTCTTTTTAAACTATTTGTTTTAATATGAACCTTATAGTATTTGTTATAATATTAATATTGACCAATAGACATGTATTTTTTATATATGTCTATTTTGAAATTTAAGAGATGAAATAATCCCTTATAGCTAATGCTTATATTTGAATCTAAGCAATTATCACAATATTGGGTTGGAAAGAAAGTAATGTAGTATTTCTAAATAAAAATTAGAGCAAATTTTTCATATTTAAAAAATTTCAATGTAATGGTCGTTGTTTTTTGATTTTTTTGCCATCTTTCGGGCAGCTGTATAATTTCTCGCGCGTAGAACTTATTAAACGATTTCTTAGCAACAAATTGTTAATGATTTTTACAGTTCTCCGAAAAAGGAAACGCCTTACTATTAAGGAAATTTTGTAAGAATCGGAAGTAGTAATCCGAAAGAATAATATCTAGTAAATATATTGGGTATGATAGAATATTCGAGCTGAGTTGAAAAATTTTTTTTCGACTGATTAAAGAAACATGAAGGCATTGTCTTGATGGAATAATACACTCTTTTTGTTCACTAGTTTTAGGTGCTTTTCTACAATAGCTTCCTTTAGTTTGTTCAATTGGTCACAGCACTTTTAAGCACATTCCTTAATGAAGGAAAAGAAGGGTCTCATAATATATGACATCTTTCCACAATTACACAGCATGACCCCAGGATGAAGCCCAGGCTTTGCAGTGGTCAACTTCTGAATGGTGTTCCCAGAATCATTTTCTCAACCAAGTTGTTCTCACACATTTTTCATCGCCCGTCACGATTCTTTTTAAAAATGGATATCCTTCGTTGCTTTAAGTAATCATATTCGATAGAAATGCGATCGATTAAATTTGTTTCAAACAAATCATGCAGCACTCAGATATCAAGACGATTCGTGTATTCCAGCTTATGCAAATGCTTGATGATGGTGATAAATGGAGTATTTGTGCAATCTCTCACGTGTACCATGGATTATTCGCGATTAAAGTTTTGATTTCATTCAGTAACAGCCGATCAACCAGTGTGCTCTTCATCTTTGAGGGCTGCATCACCAGCACGAAATTTGCAAATCATCTCTGGCACATATGTTCAGTTATCGCATTGTCTTCATACATATTTTTTTCATTTGCGTTATTTTTCCTTTTTCGAAAGTAAAACAACATAATCAGAAAAAATAGTTTGTTTTGCTTCATTTCTTGATTCCAAGTGAACACAAATGCTTTTACATACGATTCTGTATACTAAACGATGTTCAAAGATTTCATTATATTAACATGCATTTAAGCCATTGACGTTTCTTTTTAATAAGACATAGTAACGTCATGATTGAGAAAATACATTAGTTTCTTTCCAATCCAAGATATAAAACAAAGTACAAATGAACAAACTAAACTTTGCTCTGTAAATATCATACTGAGGTTCATTCGGGAGGCAACAATCTATATATCTGTGATCATCTCGGTGCGTGCTATCCAATGATATATTACTTATCAGGATCAGCGACTAGCATTTGGGAAGTCTTCCTAGTTAGGTCAATATTGATATAGTTGATTCTTATATTTAAGACAGTCTGAAGTACTGTTTTAAGATTTTATCACCCAATTACAGAGCTATATCAACATCTTAACATACTACTTAAGATAATCTTGAAATAAGAATTGACTATGAATACTGTGTTTTTATAATTTTGTTTAATAACAAACTTTTAAGAGAATCAAATCAGTTCTTTGGATAGTAACGTCTTTTGTTAAAAAAACTTGTGTAATAATTTACCATTTTCTTGATCTGGGAATACTTCATTTAATAAATGCTTTAAAGTCTTTCTTTGGCCCTCTTCATTCATTGGTTTTACGAGTCTTTGTACATATTTATCTTCACTCGTATAACAACGAAAAGGTATATATTTAAATCCTTCTTCAGTACTGGTTTCCATAAGTCTACCATTCACTGACCAGAATTGATCGAATTTGTCATTCATAATGCCATTCCATAGTTGGGTGTGGTCCTTCTTTTGCATACTGGAGACAATTTGGCCTCTATGTTTCAAAACATCAGCTTCTTTTATACAAGAGAGAAAATGTGCCTCTACAACTTCCCTAAAATTACAAGTTGAATTTGTAGCATCTATCAAACAACTAACATTACATAAAACTTGTTACATACTTGTTTTGACAATGCATTAGAACATTTTCTGGAAACTTATCAAAGTGGACAACAATATTCCAAGGTAATTGAATGTCATTGAAATAAATATCTAGTAAAACACCAATTGGATAATGCCACTTTAATGGCATTCCATTGAATTCCAGCCACATCTCATGCTCTTGTTTACTGTCACTTTGTATATGTCGTATGAAATGTTTTCGGACCTAAAATAATATTCAAACAATGTTATAAATAAAATTGCTTGTCTATGTTTAATCTTGGTTAAATTTACTTTCTATCTTTTTCTAATTCTTACAACTAGAAAAAGATAGAAAGTAAGTTAAATTAAGATAGAAATTTATCTATAAGCAAGTTTTTAATTCATCGATGATCAATTGCATTATCCAAATGCAAATGCAGCTTTTACAGAATTACACTTGTACATGATGCGATTGATCAATTGATGAGTTAAAAAACTTGCCTTATATGGCTTGTTCTTTTTGGTTGTATCTTTTTAGCTGAACTTTTTGCATTTCTCCTCCTCTGTTTTTCTTGGTAGAGAGAAAGAGAGAAAAGATGAATTATGCAAGAAGACCAGCTAAAAAGAAAAAAATCTGTTGATAGACATGGACATTAGTCAATCATTTGTGCATGTAGAACTATTTATATATGTGAACTATAAAACATGTTGCAAAAAATCTCTTACCTTCTCTGTACATAGTGGAAAATAACTTAATCTAGGTACCATCAGATAAAATGGATCTGGTCCTTGCAAATCGCAAATTTCCTCAGAGTTTAGAGTAAAACAGACTGGGATCTTGCCATCCCAGATTTCCCGAAGTACCTCCCTGTCATTTGCCATTGCATTAAGACTATTATGCTCACTCTAATATATCTGTTGATTAATATACAGTTTACTGACAAACTAGTCTGAGAATCACTATTAGGTTATATTTTCATCGTAAGACACATGAACTGACGTAAACTACGAAGGGACTGTTCAATTCCGACTGGGATGAACATTGCCATCTGGTGACGAATGTGGCAAGTCGTCCCTGCGCTTTCCATACGCGGGATATCACTTTCTTCTTCAGCAATGCTCGGCTATGTAATTCTCATTAATTTTTTCGAAGCTTCTGAACGAAGAAGCATGAAAGAGATAAATATGTGGATTTAGGCTGGTATTCATAGGCCGGTATTCATAGGCCGGTATTCATAGGCCGGTATTCATAGTCGGTTCTTATTTCAAGATCATCTTAAGCAATGTCTTAAGATGCTGATACGGCTGTCTAATTGGTTGATAGCGTCTCAAGATGATACTTAAGACGATCTTAAATATAAGAACAGACTATGGCCGGTATTCATAGTCGATTCTTAT
>QKQZ01014419.1:0-12302 GCA_003595255.1 Solenopsis fugax
TTATAATAAACAAGGTTTAAAGACTCATCTCAATAAATCTTGAGAACATCCAATTTCAAAAAACTTTTTTTTCGACTGCACGCATGATCTAATAATGAATTTTCTACTAAATAGATTTCACCCCAAGAGTAATAAGTTTATGATGGTACCAACCCAACCACATACGTTTATTAATGTAGCAGAAACCTCGCTACCTCATATTAGGAACCTATCCCGTAATAGGCGATTTTACTCTATATATAAACACACATACCGTTATAACTAAAATGCAAGTTATAAAAATAAATAGATTGAAATATAATTTAATGGAATACATCTATGCAGTTGACTTTTGAAAAATAAAAAAGTACAACACTAACGGAACTTTGCGAAGAATTTTGTCTTTAGCACTGTCAGCGTTGCGAACTTTAATTAGTAAGTAAAATGACCTTACTTTGCTGGGTAGCAATGGCGAATGTACATGCATACGTCGAATTGACGTAGCAGCCATGTTTACTTACGTTTGCAGTGCCATGTTCTCGTATCGTTAGGACAGAAAACCAAGCAGTGCGTGAAATCAGTTTGCTCTCTGATAACAACGCGTCGAGAGTAATCCTTTTTGTATTGCGGAAACGACCCTCGGGCACACTCATCACACAATTACCGTGATTTGAATTCATCGAATTTATAACGTTTTGTTGTCACTTTCACGGATCTGACCTCGGTTCGATTCAGATTGTCCCGGCCGTGCAAAATAAATATGCAGATTGCACGGGCGTTTAATTGGCGAATAAATACGACGCGTGCTTCATCGAAAAATCGCGGCTTTCCGCGAAAATCTCAAACGTTCGGGAATCTATAAACACTACAACGCGCGCGCGCCTATAGGATGTTCATAAATACACCGACATGATTGACGTAAAAATCTTTTAATAATTTGAAAAAAAAATCTTTTTTTTTTTTNTTTTTTCAGTACAAGTATCGATGACCTTCCAACCCCATAGTGGTAACATTGTAGCAATCAATTAAAATTCAGGCTTTTTTGTGATTTAATTTTTAACATGTAACATCATTCTGCTGATATGTTCATACCAACTCGATTTCAATTTGAACTTTAATGGAAGGTCAGTTATCAAGATATTAATACTGAATATTGAAATATTGTGAAAAAACGCTGATATCCTATCAAAATTTTGTTAAGCATAGGTAGACACTAAATTGATCAAGGTATTTCAAATCCACGTAAATTTCAATGCGTGTGCGTGAATTTGTGGTTACATTGTAGCCACCGCAACTACTCTGACCGAGATCAATTAATTTATTTCGCTGACATTCATGTCAATTGGATTAATTCGCGCGACTAAAACTTGCACGGTTTTTGATACGGACAGCTGAATATTACATGCAATTTTAATTTTTAATGTATTATATCGGAATAATATATTAATATTACGCATAATTTAATACAGATATTTATCGTTGCACACACAAAGGAATTTGAGGTTTATATCAAATGCTTATTAAAACTATTGTAAAAATATAAATTTTACATGAGTATTTAAACAACAAAGATCCAAGTCATGGTACAATGTATATACAGAGAAAAATTGTTTTAGTAAATAAATCATTTTAAAATATAATTTTTAAAAGAAATAATTACAATAAATATTTTTTGTTCTAATAAAATATTATCTTAACAAGTTGATATGATTTATCAATAAAAGGAATATTCTAGAACTAATAAATCTAGTTAAACCTTATACAAGTTTTTAGTAAGTAAACATTTTGATTTAATTTACGATATAAATACTAGAAATAATTTGTTGATTAATTATGTTAATTTATATACACATATATACACATATAAAAATAACATTAATACAATCAAATTATTGTATTCTTCAAACAATTCACTATGTATTACCATTAAAAGTGTTATATTTATTTCAATAGTATTTAGAGAAGCTTAAAAAATAATGCTAAATATTATGTTTTAATTATTTAAATCATCATCTAATTGCTGCAATTCTATAAAGTTGTAGTGAAAAATACATATTTTTACGTGTACTTCTCACTACTGTATACAGATGCAGCAAATAAATGATGATTTAAATAAATAAAACATATAATATTTAATATTGTTTATTTTTAAAACTTCTCCAATACTATATTGAAATCAATGTAATACTTTAATGTAAATGCATAATAAATTATTTAAAGAATATATTTATTAGTTAAAATAAATTGATTTTTTGTTGCACAGTTATCATATTTTTATTGAAGTATCTTCAATGTAAGAAAATTTTTGATTTTCTCAAATTGTAGTAACTTTTCGTGAAAAATATTACTTTATTTTAAAAATATAAATAGTACCTTAACGTTTTCTTAATTTTATTTAATTTTAATTTTTTATTATTAAGTACAATTTTTATATTAAAAGATAAATCTTTGGTTTTAGAAAATGTTTAATAATAATAAGAAAGTTGATTCTATGAATGATTTAAATGTCTGCTAAAAGGACTATTTAAGAAACTTATTTATTGAAACTTTTGAAAGAAATTTTACTTGAAACAAGCAAATTTTTTCCGTATATAAAATCAAAACGACATTAAAATTTATTTTTAAACAAAAGAACATTTGATACAATAACGTACTCATGTACCTGTAAAAATTTATATTTCAAAAGTATTGTGTTTTTTAGTTTATTTTTAAACGGATTCATGTAATAAATAAATTGTTTTCACTTGACAGAAGAACAGCATTACGCTGTTATAGTTCTTTAGCCGGCTATTACAGATTTAACGTAGTGGAAATCCAAGCGGTTATTCGTACTTGTTTTTGCAGTTTATCCGCCTCCGTACAGAAAAGTCAAGGGTAGCACCCAAAACTGCGAGAGAACAGGGAGAGGGGTGGTTCGTGTCGTTCTATTTGAGGGATGAACGGGAAGGAAGTTGGCGTTGCCAATAAAACGGCATGCGAATGTCGCAATGCATCCGACGGTGTAGAGCAAAATAAGAGGAAAAGATGCGGGGGGTGTAGCGGCACGACGACAACGACGACAACGACGACAACGACAACGACGACGACGAGGTCGACGAAAAGAGGGAGCAATAGTTAGGGTGGGATGGTGGCGGCTTAACAAAAAGGCGAGTGGGGAAACGGACGCGAGCGAGGGAAAAAAGGAAAGTCTCGCGAGGTTGTGTAACCGACTAAACAATGGCGATGGAAAATAGGCTCCTACGTCGAGACCCTCTTTCGCACGGCAGGATAGGTGGGCGGACAGGGGAGCGGAAAAGCGGGAGGAAACGACTGCATTCGTCGTATATCATTGATAGCGAACCCCCGGCTTCGGACTTTCCCAGCGAAATTCAATTATGCGATCCTAAAAAAGCCCGAACACGAACGCGAACGGAGAGACTCGGCAAATGGTGTCGTGACGTTACCGGTGTTTTCGATTCGGGGAGGAGGATTGGAAGAAAATCGGCGTCGCCACGTGTGGCGTACAACGACGTACAATGCGAGTTTATTAATTCGAGAACGCTCGTGTGCACAAGAGAAAGCTCATTTTGTGGCTGAAAAAGAACGAGTTTTAAATTTTCTGTTTAAAGATCTGTAGAAACGTTGATTTTCCTTTTTTATTAGAGGAAATTCGCCGGTACAGATTTCCTAAAGTGATATTTCCATAATTTCTCCGGAACTGAATATTGCACTTTATTAATATTGATAAAACAATTATCTCGTTAGATAATAGTAAAAGTTTATATAATTCATATGTAACTTGTTTTTATTACATCAAATCAGCTAAAAGCAAAATTCTTCAATAACATTGAATTATATTCAATAATATTGAAGAATTTGTTTTATTTTAGCAAAAAATATTCCTACTATTTCCTTTTGAAAATTGCATAGTTTAAACAACAGTGAGTTTATTATTGATAATATTAGATCAGTTTACATGTTTGTAGCGTATTAAAAGTAGCATGTACTATACATTTATAAAATAACAATAAAATTAACGAGTAAAATTCATTGCTGTGTGCCATTACTGTAAAAGTGTAATAGCAGTATCATTATCGTTGCACACAGAAAAAAGTAACTATCATTACCAAAAAAATTAACGATAATGTCTTTATAAGTATCACGTTTTTCAAAATCTGGTAAAAATCGATAGAATAAAAGCACATGAGATCAATTAAGTTAATCTAATTTTTATATGTCATTGTGTTACATATTGCATTTTACAGAACAACATAAGGCTCATTAAAAATTTTGTCGACATATTGTTGACAACTTGTTAAAAAATGTTGCAAGCAAGTTGCCAACAAGGTCAGTCCTCAGCAATATTGCAAGCAAAAAAAACACCCAAACTAAGTACAACAGCTTTACAGCAACTTTGCGGTAACAATTGTGGTAAAAAATGCATGACAATATTTTGGCAAAATTGCGGCAACTTTGCTCAATATCAAAAGTAAAAGATATTATTTCCGCAACATACGAGCAAAAGTTTAATTCAGTAAATAATTCTGTCATCATTATCACAACATGACGGCAACAGTTGCTATTGGATTACACTGCTTTGCTTTTACATGAAATGTTATCTGGGAATTTGTATAAATTGACAAGAAATGTTTTACATTGAAGTAAAAGGCTTCTAGAAATCCATATGCATACATTAACATAATTTGTAAAAATTTTATACAGATGATTCATGTGAAAGACAATAAAAATAGCATTACTCTCTACTATGTCGATTTTGTATCAGACGACATTTTTTCTTATTTTACAAAAAACTGTAAAATTTGAAACAATATTATAAAAATTTAATTGCAATGTCTGATAGAAGACGGTTTTTGGTTTGTATATTTATGTTTTCAAACTTTTATTTTTAGTTTTAAAGAAATAGATTTCAAAAATAAAATAGTATGTTGGTTTCGATGAGCTCTACATAATTATTATATGTCAATTTACACTTTTATACATACATCAAATGAGTGATTAAGAAGATTCCTTTTGCACAGTGATTATTCGATTACTTAACAACGAAACAATACGCAGTTTCTGGATTATTTTCATTTTGGAAATTCTGGAAAGTTGTCTGTGCGCAAATGAATGACTGGCACTCGATAATTTGCAAATGATAGAGTGAAAATTGATGAATGCGAAATGGTACAACGCGCGAGATGCAATAATACGTCTTCACAAATTTACATTTTTCCTTTGTACTCTCCGAAATTCAGTCGCAATTGCGGAAACGTTCCATTATCCATCAACGTGTAAAATTAAATGAAGTAAGTTTATTCCGAATAAGAGCGGAAATAATTGCCAACCGTTTGAAGTACATCGTTAAAGAATGAAAGTTCAGCTCTCTCGTCCGTTTCTCATTAGGGATGAGGGTTATTTATCGATCTCACTCTATGCAAACGTAATCATCGATGCAATGCAGACTCGATACTCATGCGCTTATTATTATCAAACAAAAGTTTCTAAATTAACAAAGTATATTGTTTCTAACGAAACGAATCGCAGCAATTTTGATGAGAAATGTTGAACAAATTGAAATTAATCACTTTAGAGTTGAATTTGTTAAAGCAACAATCTCTCTCGGTACTAATTTTTCTATTTACTCTATTAATGAAAGAATAATTGAGACAAACACTGCTAAGTGATATTATTAATCTCTTCTCTTCTTTAATTTTACATTCTTCGAAATATTTGTACGAAAATGTACGCACACGTAATAGAAGAGAGTTGCTGAATGCGTATCGGTTTCCTAAAACGTACCTCTTCAATATTTTACATTTTTACTTTGTGTAAGTAACATTTAGTGACAAAGATAAAAAGTAAACAAGAAATAATTAATATAGACAAAAATTTAACAAGTTTTATCTTGTTTTGTGCTGTCAACATTTTAGAAAATTAAAATTTTATACATCTGATGTAAATTTTTCATCAATTTAACAGCTCATAATAATGTAATTGTTTTATTTTACTTTGAATTGTTATTTTCATAAAAGAAAGATTGTTGTAGAATATTTTAAATTTATTGTATATATATATATATTTGAAAATATTGTTAAAATTAGATCAATATTTTTATTAAATCTATCAAGTTTCTTAACTCGTACCATCACAAATTTTACTATGATACAAATGGTACTAATATAATACTGGTAAGTGATAATAATAATTGACATAAATAAAAATATATATTAATTACAAAAATAAATTGAAATCAGTTTTATTTCGGTGTCCTTACCTTTTCATTATTGTTATTTATTAATTATTAAAGGTTTTGATTGTTTTTTTCGATAAATTATTAATAACATACATTAATTAATAAAATAATATTTTTAATTACATTAATTTATAAATTCAATATTTTTGAAGAAAATACAATTTAAGAGATCACAGGTATGTTTTAGGCAATTGGTTATCTAAGACATACTTTTCGCAGCATGTTACTAAAAATTTATAACAAATTAATTTATTTATTATTAAGTAAAAGGTTTAATAATAGATATCTGAAACCTCAAGCTACAAGTTTTCGAACTTTGATTTGCATCTAATGCAACACCAAATAAGAAATATAATAAAAAATAATTTAAATGGTACTCATTTGGTAATTCTTCCCTATCTTTTCCTACGAAAATTTCAAGAAATATGTACGTAAATTTGTATGTATAAATTGCATATGTAAATTTATATAAACATTCGCTTATTCCCACTAAATTAAAATGATTAGTGATTCGTAACAATTGGCCCTCACAGAATGTTATTTGCAGAATAATAATCAGGCATTAGGGTCAATCGGAATAATCGCGTAATAGTGAACTGTGTGTGACACTTCGATATTTACGCACCAATAAAATTAATAATCATCATTGTTTAATGATATCGATATTATCTTGAGTATATTAAACTAATATTCATCACAAAACTGAAAAGTGTTAATTACATTTGCAAGTGTTAATTGCTATACCTACTGTTAATCATGTCGTATTCACGTTGACGATACAGTTAACTTCACAGTTAATCGACTCTAAATTTCTTGTAGAACGAAAGGTGAAGCGATTCGTTTCGAAACGCATAACGCGAAATATGTACGTGAAGTCTGATTCTCCGGGCGGGAGCATTAGATTCTCATCGGCGCGGCGTCGCGTGCCGAAGGAAACGAAGACAATTAGGAATACGCGATCAACTGCGAATAACTGCGTCCTCACGGGGCTTTTTTCGTGCGTAATTCAGCACAATGTAGTACATGCGGGTCAAGCAATCTATTTGGCAACCCTTCGAGAGAACGCGCGCGACACGCGATCGGCTCATTGACTTGCTTAAGTTAAACTAGATGCGCTCTTGATGGTATTGATGTTTCGACAGGAATACGAGGACATCAATGGAGCAAATTAATCCCAAACGAGATAATCAATATGTTAGTCTAAAAAAAGTAGGATTGAATCTTTATTGTCTTTACGTAAATAAATTATGTTATATAATAACCGTTTACTTTATAAATTTATTTTAAAAGAATTGCGGAACAAATTATAAAATTGGAAATACCTTTTTATATGCACATTGAATATTGAATCGTTATGTAAATAGTCCGTTTAATAATATTTAAAAATTTGTTTAAAACATTTATCTCGAATGATTGAAGTTGCCTCGAATTTTATTTTATATACGTAAAATCAAATCGTTTTGCGTTAACAGAAATATTAAATGCAATATCATATAGAAATATAAAACGCATATAAATATAAATTATATAAAAAGAGAGGAGATACTAGAAACAAAATAATTCAAACTGTGATGTAATAATATTTAAACGTTTAAATGTTTGAAATAAGACGATTACACGGTTGATCGCAAAAGTATCTCACAATGGATTTGTTAGGATATTAGAGAATATTTTTATTTAACGTGTTAATGTTAATACGGTGCGACGTAATTAAATAATACGTTCCGACACAAACCGCGAAATGTTATTGTGAGAGTGGAGGATTACAAAATGCACCGTCCGCCGTCGTTCGTCCGGCGTATATATGTTTTTCGTCTCGTAGAATATTTCTGCAGAAATTACTGCACTTTTACTGCGCGGAGAAGGAAAATTAACGGAGTCGACCTTTTACCGTTGCCGCGCGAGTATTGTTCCTTTGTGGAACGCGGGTATTCGAAGTGGAAAGCATTTGGCCGATTCCCATGGAGCTTCCATAAGGTTTTCCACCGGCTACACAATAATACGCGGTACACGAGACGGTGACACGCGAGACTCTCGAGAGCGAGTACGGCGAGTAGAAAAGACCACGTGTGGTCTGTCGCGCGCGTTATACGTATATAATACGTATATTCCAGCGCATACCAGGTGTTCCTGATTATATTTACCAGCCGTATGTACGCCCATTCATTTATTTCGAGCTTGATTTTCTTAGCGACACTCGAATGATCGTTATTTGTTGCAATAATTTAATTTTCAACGTTAAATATCTTGGTAACTACAGATCTGAAAATAATTTTGTTGGATCATCAATATAATTAGAAAAAAAGGTTCAAGCATAATGAGCAGTGCTGCATAAAGTTTTGACATTCTAACAACCAGCTTGAGCGTCCTATACAATCATTTTGATGCTCTAACAAAAATTATTTTCGACTGTTATATATTTTAATAAAATCGATCCTTTTTTTCCATGTATGTCTTTATATGTTAACTTTTAATTATTGGCATGGAAAAGAACGCATTGATGATAAGAAAATTTTTGTATATTTTTTGAAAATAACGTTAATTGTTATTTAAAATTTCAAAGCAAAATGAGAGAAAAAAAATTATTGCGTTAAAACATTTTCGCGCGAATGAGAACTGAAAAGCGACATTTAAGCTCTGAAGTTTGTGAGATTTCACACGTTGTTAAGGATTAAATCTTTATGATGAAGTTTAATGAAAATTAATTAAAAGCGACATTATTCATTTAGAAGAATTTCATTTTTAATTGTTCAAGCTGTTACGTGTACATTTTTTTTCTATCTACGTTTGAAAGATGATAGAATGAAAGTCTTGGATACCCTATATACTCAGCAGCAGATATTAAATTCCACATATATATTTCAAGTATATGTATATATACACTTTACGATCCAAGTTTCACTCAAAAAATTTCGTTTAACTTTTTATGGGTGGGTAAGTTCGTCCATTTACGTGAAATGTGTGTGAAAAATGTCGTTCGTAATAAAAGATAAGACGAGAAAGCTCACTTTATTTTAGCAAAAGTCCTGCAGTGCATTATCTATCCAGTATAATTAGGATAATGAATTGTTAATGAATTTAAATTTCCTGCGACAACATTTTTTACATTTTTCTCCGTAATATTAATTTAAGTTCTGTCGCATTTTTTTCACATTACATTTTTTTGCATATCGTAAATTAACGACCACATAGAAATTTCTCTCCCCCCTCCCTTCACTCTTTTTTCTCTTTTCTTCCATTTAGCGAAATAGACATAAATACGTATGCAAAAACATCCGTATACATGTACAGAGTAATGTATAATACATATATAGTCTCGGCTGATTAAGCACCCATTTTTTTCTATTGTTAAATTCTTAGCACCGAATTATATATTGTAAAATTTGACTTATTTTTAATTATTCCAATAGATTGTCGTTACTCTGACTTAATATGTCGTTAGTTCTATTAAAACAATAGAGTTAAACAATTTAACTCAAGAAACGTTACATTTAATTGAAATTTGGTTTATTATTTACTAGGTGCCTATATTAAAGAACACTTTCAAAGCAACTCAATTACAAAAAAGGATTGGTTAGATGAGATTATTCTTTTAACTATATGTTTTAAATGCATAAAATAAAAAATTCAACACATACAAAGTTAAAGAGGAAATCTTATTTAATTTAAGGAATTGTAAATTTTAATTCTTCAATTATTCAACAGCTTTTATCTCGAAATCTTATACTTGTACTATTTTTTTATTAAATAATATGTTTCAAGAATTTTTCTATACTTTATGTATACGTGTGGAAAAAAATCCAAACAAAAAACGAAATTATTATAAGAGCCATTATTACTATTGGTAATTTTACTGCGTTGGCTCTTATTGCAATTTTACTTTTAAGAGAGAGTAAAATTGAGTTTTGATTTGTTATATCAGAATCTAATTTATTCTTTTTCTTAATTTTAAATGAAAAAATAGGTGCCTAACACTTTTGATTAAAATTATACATGTTGGTCCAAAGATCAATAAATATGATAAAAAGGGAACGTCTAATTAGCAGCTTGTTAAAATTTATACAAGAGACGATCTTATTCACTTATCATGATTTGAGATTCACGCACATTCGGCAGAAATTTCGGGCATCTGCATCGCACGCACATTCGCATAAATACACATGAGTATAACTACGTACGCACGCGTGCATAGACTTGAAGCGCGCTGCGCGCAGTCGGTTGGCTTGTATTTGCGATCGCCTCGTTGACTTAAGCCGATGATGCACGACCCCTCTGGCTCCGCGTCGAATGTAAAACAACTTTTTTACAAATAAAATCCAAGTGATAGTATCTTTGTATTTTTATTCAAGGATCTTCCTATTCCAACCCAAATAATATTTATAGTATTAATATTAATAAATAAATTTTACATCTGAGGAAATAAGCTACTTTTAATTAATATAATACAAAATTTTCATACATTTCACACTTTTATTGACAAAACATTTATAATCTAGACCCTCATAAACACAAATAACCTAATTAGTAACTTTAACATTGCAGTTGAACCCTCTGATGATGGCACAACTGGGTATAACTTAGCGCTCAGAAACGGCGCTCACAGAGGTGAGTTAAAGTAAGTAGAAGGAATAGAATAGATGACGGTTGTAAAATTTATGCACAATACACATTCTATTTACATACAAAAAAATACTGCCAAGAGAGATGATTACTCAATTTACTTTTTTCTAATAACTAACGATTATTATTAACAAAGAATATTTTTTTGATTATCTTCAAATATATTCATTGCAAATTTTAGAAATACTCATTATTATATACGAAAAAAAGAATTTATACTCTTTCAAAAGAAGATATCATAAATTTGTATCAAGAAGTCAGAAATATAAGCAAATCAAATTTTTTATTTAACTTAATATTCTTGATTGAAGTATTAAATTATCAGGATTCAGAATCTATTTTGAATAAATTTGATAAACTTTATGATAAATTTATGATAGATTTGCTTATATAAACTTATGAAATATTTGAAATAATTAATGTATAGATATTTAGTTCAAGTTTATATTTTTCTGTGTGTACACAGAAGTTTATTTTAAGTATTTAAACATTACTTGTTCCAAAAGTAAATGTAAACGATAAATTTTAAGATTATTATCAAGGAAATATTCTTTAGAAGATAATGTCATTTAAAAAGAGAAAACTTGAGTAATCGTTTTCCTTGGCACGAGAATATTTTTCTGCACGTAGAGGTAATGATAATTAATACATGATACGAGAAAGTGAAGAGTATTTTGAGATATTTCCGTTCTCGACTGTAATACGAGCGATTGCTAAATTGGGCATCGTAACGATTTATGACACCGATTCGGTTTTACTAATTGCCACATATAACTCACATATGTCGAAAGGGCAGACGTCATGTCACAGTTTCGAGGTCTTCTTTGAGAACTTCGGAGATCTCGACGACATTCGATATTGTCGAGTATCAAACTCAATTAGAAGTAGGTAGGCTCACTTGTTATTCGTCGCGTATATATCGCGTTATATTAAAGTTTCGACGGAATACTCATTCTGACATGTTTCGTAGCGACGACATTGACTACTGAATTTGGCTGGAGCTTTTAAAGCTTACGTCTCTTGACGCGGTTAAACGTTTCCATTACGTTCCGATATATAGTTACGATTCGTCTATGTTGCAAGAGGGTCGTAAGTCGAGATATCTCTCGGGAGGTAGATTTAATTAGGGATTATAAGCAACGAAACGGTACTTTGCTTATGATCATTAATAATTAAGGCGTTTGGTCCCACCGGCCTATTCTCGATGCGTTTCCTTACTCCGTTCGATAAATTCGTCGATGAACAAATCCCCGAGGCATCTCTCCATTCCTCGGTACTTTGAAAAATACTATAAAGCGAATCGATGACGAACGAAGGGCAAAGGTCATATCGCACATGTAATATTTCAAGTTTTAAAAAATGCTTTAATACCATTCTGTTTCTGACCAAAAATAGTAGTTATTATTACACTGAGAGAAATGTTTTGTAAAATCAAAGTTTGGTTGATTAGTGATCAAATGAATTTTAT
>QKQZ01014441.1:0-60891 GCA_003595255.1 Solenopsis fugax
AATTATATTAACAAAATTTGTATGGTTGTCCCCTTATAGTTGTCTCCACTACAATTTTTTCTCAGTGCATATCAAAATATTTCTTCGAAAAATTTATTTTTGGGCTTATGCTACTTTTCTTCTTCCACTGATTACAAAGTCCGTTATATTTTTATAAATCACGTTCTAAGCAATAAATATTTCATTACTTAAATCTAGAATCTGTTAAATAATACTTTGATAAATATAATCGTTCGAATTTCTATATAAAATGTTAATTATTAACAAAGTTATTCTATAAAATAAAAATGCGTGTCATAATACCTCTTTCTCCTCTATTTTATTTAAAAAAAGAATGTTCAGCGAATGATGTTCAATAAAAATACAAGTTTCATAAAAAAATTCACAAGAAATGAAATGAGAAATTTTAATTAATCTTATAAAATAATATTAAAATATTAAATTGAAATCATTGTTTTCAGGATATTTATTGAAATAACCGTATTTCACAATACATCTTAAAAATCTTTTATTTTTATGAATTTATATTACCTAAATGATTATTTCTATTTAGTTATTATAATATGATTCCTTAATTTTACATACTAATTTTGATATTCTCTCTTATAATGTTCTTTTAGGATATCAAGAAGAAAAGATTAATAAAAGATTAAATTAATATTAATATTAATGTATTTAACATACTAAATATGACTGTTAAATAGATTAATTTATTTATCATTTATTATCTCTATAATTATATGATCGACTTCAAATTTCTTCTCCGTCGTCAAGTCGAGCTGTCTTAAAATAAACATATGCAGGAGCTTATACATCCGGAATGAATCCAGACGTCATGAACAAATGTATGTCACGTGTATGTTCACTGTTCTCTCCTCCCTTTTTCCTATTTCTTGATAATATATCGCATCGAGGAACCGTCTAGCTGCTCGTGTATCGCATATTTCCCTTTTCTTCAGACGCGCCGCATATGTATTTTCCATCAAAGCACAGCTGACCGAGCATATCGATAATATAAAGGTTACTTTGAATGATAGCAACAAATCGGCTGATGTACTTTGAAACAAAAGTTACATTCTATCGCGTAGGAAATGCATAAAATATAATACAGTAACGAAAGTTATCGGAACAGTATGAGGCACATTTCACAAATCATGCAGAAATTAATTAACGCGAAATTAGATGACGATCTTAACGATATTATCATCATTGCGAATTTTATATTCCGCGAATAGCATCATGCAGCAAGGTTGAAAAACTGTAGGGCACCAAGCTTTTTATCTCTTATTATAATTGTAAAATATTAGGACATTTTCAACATTGCGGCAAGAAGCAACGCGGAATGTAGCAACTGCAGCAGCTGATTATACCGCTTTTTAATAAAATTGCAATTACACGTAATAAAAAGAAAGTCGTAATACCACTGTCCGCGCTTCCGACATAATAAAATGTGAGGTAATGAGCTATTACTATAACACGGAACAATTACCTTTTCAGCTCACCATTTTCCAACTTGCCGGCCAGACGACTTTTTAACGCTTCTCGAAAAGTGAATTAACTCATAAGCGTTATTAGGTATTTAATAAGGGTGCGCTAATGTCCGCGCGGACACACAGGCTAGTCGGCGAAAGTACTGGCTAAAGCCTGCGGGATAAAATTTCATCTAATAACCCCGATTAAGGGATTAACCTACATTATCCAACAAGTTCGCGCGGCAATGTCGTTCCGCGCTCCGGGAAATTCCACGCCTCTCGCGCAATCTCGCCTTCCGCAAAAGATCACTCCCCAATTCACTACGTTCCTTTCCTCCTCGCTTCCGAAATCTCTTTCAGCCGTAATATTTCTCAGTGCGGATCGCGACCGTACTCCGGGCTCCTTCCTCACGATTGATTTCTTCGACGAGGAATTTCCTGCGCACGAGAGAAGACCGTGGCTGGAGGCCGGAGGTCAGTTCGCGGGTCAAAAGAAAGTCAAGTTTTCACGACGGTGGCAAAAGTTAAAGAGTCCTCGCTCGCTCTCGAGTCTTGCATACCTTACCGTTGGTTTATTCAGCCCACTGGCTGTTTATTTCCGCGAAATCGGCTTTTGTAGCTCTCTGACGGTACCGTCCATCGCCGAAAATAGAGCAGGAAATGCAATTAAGGTGCCGCGGGGCTCTCTACTGTGTTTTTCGCTCGCACGTTACTACGCCTTTTATCTCTCGTTCCCGTTCGATAACTGAAAGGACGCACGTTGTTTGATATGTATCTGCCAATTCCATTCTGAAACTATATCTCGCGCATAGTCACTAGCGTAGCATATCCATTGTGCCTTCAATTTTTTATATTTAATTTTTCATGTAGCCGCACGTTTTGATTCATATCGATATCTCGGGTGTGGCACAGACAATTGATAAGCACTAGACATTTCTTTGAAGGTAATATCAAAAATCTGATCTTTTAAATTTTTAATTATATTTCACCACATATGTGTTTTACATAATATTACAGTATTGATTGTACTTATTTTATTTAAATTTTAAAAAGATGTAGAACTTTTTTTATTTCTTATCAATTTCTTTGTTCTTTTGTACTTTTACAGTATCGTTTTATCATAGTACAATTTTATTTGGTGACGCACAAATACTCATTAACATTTGTTAATCAAAAATAGGATTACCATCACATTTACTTTTTTAAGTAATGGACTGGTAACGGCGTTAGTTTTCTTTTCCTTTCGTAACTGTAATTACATTTTCTCAATAACGGTAATCAATTTAACAGTTTCTTTTATCATTACTTTGTACATTTGAACCTATTTCTGACATTTCCGTAGTGTGAATTTAATTTTTAGCATGTATTTATTGACTTTGAATAAGTTCTCGCTGTTTTTTCGTGAAAATTAATGCTTTATTTAAAAAAAGTCGTAAAAAACAACTCCTAATGATTCTGCAAGTTCAGCTAGCGTCTGACATGAGTCTTCATGAAGTAATGCCTCCAATTCTTCGTCTTCAAACTTTTTCGGTGCGCCAAAGCGTTCTTTATCTTCAACATCAAAATCATTATTTTTGAAGCGTCTAAACCAATCTCTGCATGTTGTTTCCGACAGAGCATGGTCGCCGTAAGTCTCAACAAGAATTCTGTGTGCTTCAGCTGCAGATTTTTTTTTAATAAAGTAGTGCAATAAAATTCCCCGAAAATACTCTTTTTTTGGCACGAAACTCGACATGTTTAACACTATGAAAAAAAAGTTGTTTACACTTCGGCGCAATGACATACACTGAATTTCAAGCTTGCTTATAGTACTTCCTTATAGATGCGTTACCATCTTAAACTACACGCAAGCAGTTCTGGTAACGCCATTTGTTAGAAAACAGCGAGAATTTATTCAAAGTCCTAATAGTTTTCGACTAGTAGTTTGTTGTTAGGTTTAAGACTATTTTAAATATAGTTTTTAATCAGTCATGTTGCCACATACATTTTAAGAACAATTATGGATGTGAAATTATCATATTAAAATTTTTAAACAGAAGATTGAGAATGCAAAAAAATATAAATTTTTTCGTATTTTTAAATTTAATGAAAGCGAAAATTTTTATTTGTATTTTGAACATTTAAAAATTTTTCTCTTCAAATATTTTGTGGTCTTGCGAATATAAAATACAAAATAATATTATTTTTAATGATATTTTAATATAAAAACATTAGAAAAGTAAATTTTTTATTTAATTTGATTTTGTTTTAGCATTAAAAAAATAACGGAGGTAGTAACAAATTTTTTTCAAGTAACAATAACGAATTACTTTTCGGAATTAATAACGATAACTGGTTACTTTTTTGACTTACAATTAATAACGAGTAAAGATATCTCGTTTCTTTCAAAAAATAACTTTCCCAACCCTCATAAAAAGTAATAGACATTTTGCAGTAATTACTAGCTGTATCCTTGCAACAAAAAGTTTGTTTTGTAATTTTTCGTCGTCTGTAATTATTGTAACTAACAGACCTACCATGTACCAAGACTCTAGTGTTTCAAACAATCGTTGTACTGTGTCATATGACGCGAGATGACCGAAAGTTATCGCCGAACAATGCGGACAACAAAATGCCAAAATTGGCAGACCGAGAAATAACGACGCATTTTTGCGAGAGAGTTCGCGCCGGGCAGCCGATTCCGCAGCCCATTTTACGGCGCATTGTGACAGCCTATATTTCTTTCGATCATAAATACGACTGCGCTTTATGTGCCCATATCATATCGACCTTCGCCGCCAATGTTTTTTCAAAGCAGCGCGAGCGTCGCTGGTTTAATTGCGTTTCCATGCGAGTACGTTCTCGAACGAGCGGTTAATTAGTCATTCGGTCGCGACAATGCTGCCCGAAACACGGTCTCGCTGCAGAGTTTTTAAACTTGGCCACCATTTACGCAATACATGTAATACGCGTCGCCGCCGCGGCGCGTAAATTTCGCCTCGTGACACTCGTAACTTTGACTACGCGGACGCATAAGTTTTCGTGCCCGCGCGGAGCCGCGTAAACGTCGGTGCAGCCGGCTGTAAATAAAATTATTGCCGCTACGAGAGTGAAACCTCACGACTGAGAAAAGTTTCTCGTAAAACTCTTTGGCCGGATGGCACTTCGCCTGATAAACGCGTCGTTCTCGCGACGTGGCAATTATCCGCGCCGGAAGAGAAACGAGGCGCCGCCGATCATTGCCGTGTAAATTGTGGCAGGAAATGTTCGAATAATACGTGTGTAAATGTACATCCAAATATAATTTATCGTATAACATCAAAAACGTTAAATATATAGAAAAATAAATAAATATATTTTTATTTATTTTATGTTTTTGATATAATATGACAAATTATATTTAGTAAATTTAAAAAATATGTATGTATTTACTGTATAATATCAGAAACGTAAAATACATAAAAAAATATATATATATATTTTTTTTAATAGCTAAAGAAACGAAAATTTTTCTTTACGTATTCTTTAGTGAAACTTTTATTTATTATATTGAAAAACACTAAACACTAAACAAACATGTTTAAATATACAGAGTGATTGATGAGCTAAGTACGAAAAATTGAAGGGAATGTTCCTTGACTTATTTTCGGAAGAAAAGATTCTATAACCATGTGTTTCAAACTTCTTTGTTTTCAAAATATTGTGATTACCTATACGTCCATATGCTTCTAGTAGATGTAAAAATGTTTCACCGGAAAATGGTTCTTAATACTCTACGTGTATGTATAATCAAATTTGAATGAAATATCTCTAAGTATTTTTAAGATTTTTGAATTTTTTTTGTAACTTTAATATCCTGTATTATTTGAAAACGAAACCGTTTAGGATATACGATATCCTAACATCTCCCATAGAACGTGGTGTTCCTAAAATAAGCCAAAAAATATTCCTTTAATTTTTTGTACTGTTTTAGGAAATCCCTGTGTTAAAGGGATATTTTATCCATATATCTAAACTGTTTCGTTTTCAAAAAATACAAGATGTTAAAGTTAGGAAAAAAATATAAAAATTCTAAAAGCATTTAAAGATATTTCATAAAAATTTGATTCTACATATATATATATATATATATATGTAAAAATTTTTAAAATCATGTTTAATGTATATATAAAAAAACTTTTTTCATATACATTAAATATGATTTTAAAACTATTCAGTTGTTTTTTTAAAGAGTTTAGGGTTTCAACGATTAAGAGGTATAGTAAAAACTTTTTTAAATATTCCAAAAAATATAGGAATATAATGTTATGCTAATATGTGCACTTGAATTTCTTTCGAAACAAGACGACAACTTTCGGTTCGTATTCACAAGAAGGAAAAGTATTTCTCGGCGAAAATATCTTCCGCATGCTCGCGGCAAGGCAGTAAAAAAGAAGCACCGACTAGAGAGAACAATGCATAAACTTATTAGGAAAGAAGCGGAAGTCCTGCGGGCTCATACGATGTCCTCAGGGGTCTGAGGAAGATGCAACGGTGAACACGTGGTATGCAGGGATGTTGCTGTGGCGGCGGTAATGATAGTGCTTGAAGAAAATGTCCGAGATAGAGCGAATGGGGTATAATATAAAAAAAATGGAAAGCTGCATTAGAGATAGATAACAAACTTAAGACACTGTAGTTGATTATCCTTAGAAAATAGGAGAGAAAAAAATATTTGGCAAAAATGCATTTTATTTCAGTATTTACAACTTCAATAGTTATATAATAATAGACGGATATAATAATTATAGTTTAATAATAATAAATGTCTTAATTTTAAAAATCCAAATTTTTTAAAATGTTTAAACGCGTATAAAAAAATGTTTTAATCTTTCTGTCTTGTGAGTCATCAATTAGTACAAAAGGTGTCAATAATTGACACATGTCAATATAATGAAATGATATCGAATATAACAGTAAAACATACAAAGTGCGAGCAATAACGGTTTCATTATTAGACATAGTAACACATTATGGTCAATGTTTCGTGAATTCGGTGATAAGTGATAGAAACAGTTTTATATCAGCCGTGCTATTGTCGCGCGAATAATTTCACATGCGAGATCATTCCCCAAAGTATCGTATGAATACCGAAACCCATTACATTCAGCCGATAAAACGGCCAGGTCCCTCGGGTCGAACGCGTCGTCGAAATCGTAGAATCGACTCGAGAGAAAAGAATTGAATGTTTTTCATCGTGTGCGATGATAGTAATATCGAAGAGCCGTCCCCTCGGGCGTATGGGTGAGCCGTATTCGACGACGATTTCTAAGGTTTATTGCGAGGGTACGAGCCGCGGAAGAGGCAATAGAGGCATTCGCGGCATGTCCTCCTCTTGACACAATTACAGACTCGACCTCTTGTCGTTCTTCGAGAGGGACTTCTCTCGGAGGCGAGGGTTCTGGGAAACATCCGCGTATCGAAAAAACGAAAGTCTCGAAAATTAAAGAGGCAACACACGGCCACCAAACCGTGCCAATGTTAACTTAAGACGAATTGAAAGCTCGAGGGGCAGTCGACTAACTTCAATTTGGTTTCCTGCCGATTCCTGTTCGCCCTATTGGCCCTATTCGCATTTACCCACAGCATAATCGATCGCCTATTGCGCTCACATGTGAAGGGAATCGTGAGAGGAATTTGAAAAGAAAATTGAAAATAGCGCAATTGATACCTAAACGAATATTCGTGCGATCTCTTTTGAAAATCATTCCGTGGCTGCATTTTGCGAAAGAATATTATTTAAATTTTTGGTTCAAATTGGTAAATGTTCGATGTTCAATAATACGTGTGTATATAAATAGCTAAGAATGTGCATGCAGAATTTTCTAATAATGATGCAATATCGCTTTCTAATTTTAAAATTATATTTTCCTAACAAAAATTTGCCCGGATGTTTTCTTCTTTTAATTTTTAATCACGCAATATTCTCAAGTTATTTTGATAATTGCACGCAGATTAATATTTTAAGTATATTCTACACTGTGAGAAAAAATTGTAGTGGTGGCAACTATAAGGGGACAACCATACAAATTTTGTTAATAGAATTATAATACGTAGTTAAGTGAATTATATTATAGTTATTGCAACTAAGTCAATGGTTAAGAAAACTAATAAAAATAGTTGTAATATACTATGTATATAATAATTACAACTATTTCTTATTAGTTCTCTTAACCATTAAATTAGTTGAAATAACTATAATATAGTTCACTTAACTATATATTATAATTATATTAACAAAATTTGTATGGTTGTCCCCTTATAGTAGCCACCACTACAATTTTTTCTCTTACAAGTAAACCTACCCAAGTGTCACTCTTCGATTTTGATGAAACTTTGCACACTTCTAGGGCGATGAAAAATAATCGACACGTATTTTTTTATATTGGCGGTAATTCAGTTTTAAGGGTAGAAACTACCCTTTGAATATTTGGAGATGTATTCAATGAGACGCCATTTTGAATCCGCCATTTTGATAATGATATTTTCGACATTAAATTTGGATTCAGTGACATCGAAAACCCCCATAAAGCCTTCATAATTTAAATTGTTCAATGGATATTATTCAAATCTTGAATACATCCCCAAATATTCAAAGGGTAGTTTCTACCCTTAAAACTGAATTACCGCCAATATAAAAAAATACGTGTCGATTATTTTTCATCGCCCTAGAAGTGTGCAAAGTTTCATCAAAATCGAAGAGTGACACTTGGGTAGGTTTACTTGTTATAGTGTGTGTGTATTCATATTTCCAGAATTTAGTTTATCAAAATATGTCTCAATTTTAAATGTGAACTTGAATTAGTTCTGTAGTTTAAACTTTGGTTGCAATTTCATCGAAGAAAAGGTTCTTTAGTCTCGTTACTCTAAAAAGGATATTGTTTGAGTGTTTGTCACGCGTATAAAACGGAAACGAAAAAGGAAAAGGAAAGGCGGAAGCGATGAAAGCGCAAAAAACTTACGCAGCGAAATACAATTAAATCCAATTCTAACATCTGTAGAATTTGCGAGTTACCTTGATTTTAATAAGTACGGAGAACAATGGATAGATAACTGCCGCCGCTTACTAACGGCCAGAAACAATGGCATCGCTTCGCGGACGTTATCGTGACTCTGAATGGGCGTTGATGCTTATCGCCTTGAAGTACGAGTAACCGAGTGAATCCTCGCACGGATAGCGTCAGAAACTTTGCGGGATGTATCGTTCCCCCCTGGGGGGGAGCGAGCTCGCGCACCATGATTTCCCTCTCTCTGTTTTCCCAGAAATTCTAGCTCGACGTGAGAGATTGTCGGAAAATATTTTCGCCAGGTCCCCGGTTATATCAGACCCAACCGGCACAACAAGTAGCCTCATGTATAATAATCTCATGATGACTTGCGAAAGCCGTAATGTAATTTTAATATATCTCTGTCTTGGCTGTGGAGCAACGCGCGGCTTCTTGGTGAAAAGTTTGGAACATCTTTCCAAGCCAGGCGCGATAACTGTCATCGATCCTTAAAGATGGTCCAAGTCAGCTGTAAAAGTTAACATTACGTTCTCGAAACGCTCTAAATCAACCGGGGATATCTACACTTCGAATGTCACCGAATGTTACGTCGTTAGATCCTCTGGGAATCCCCCTAGGGAGTTCGTCGCACGTCGATGCATGCACGTGTCGAGATGTGTCTGCAATCTTGCGGTAATCGGGACACGTACGTTGTAGCAGTTGTTGTCACCCGAAGCGCGACGTCGTTGTCGTCAATTTCGAGATTGGAAATTAATGAATTAATTAGCTGGATGTTATGCTCGTGCACGAGCGAATAAGGAATAATTCGTTTCGTCGCGGTCGCGAACGAAAGTAATTTTAGCGAATAGATTACTTTTCAATTGGACAACTTTTTCACAAGTGGAATTCTTTTAACGCCACGGTAAATATCCGCTCCGCGCCTGATCGTCTCCTTGCACGCGCGCATTGCCTGTTCGTCTAAGTGGAACGTGAACGTAGATTAAAGCCTGGCTTATTTTATGATGTAACGGTAAGACATCACAAAGTAAAATGCCATCGCATAAAAATTTATCGCAATATCGAAACATAATAATGCCTGTTTTCCTTTTTAAAGAAAAGATATTAGTTTACATTTTTGTGAAATAGCGCATACCGTGCAGAAATTTTTCTTTCTAGGCGATATCCCGCTTAGTAGATTTAATAATGAATCGTTACGCGAAGAGAGAGGATTACAATAATCTTTAAATTTCAACAGATTAAATTCTGAAAGAAGCTAGATTTGCAGATAAAAATTGAGACGATGTAAAATTATTAAAAAATTTATGTACTTTTTGTCTCTGGTGGAAAAAAGTATGTTCCCTTTTGAAGATTATTTTTGATCTGCCTATTACTGTCGTTAGTGGCGCGACACAGATTTGTAGATATAGTAAAAAAGAGATTTAAAAAATAAAACTAGAATATATTCTGATCTCTTCGCTATTTGCCGTAGAAAATGATCAATATTTTTTTTAAAAATGAAGATCACTTAGAAATAACTTACAATGCTATCGACGATGAAGATACTCTCTTATTTGTCAGATATCACGTCAATCGTATTCTTATATGAAACATTTATTTTTAAAATTTAACACAATTTTATCTTTATCAGCACCGGTTGAGCAATTTTTAGCACTGGTCAAATTTTAGTACCGCGATGAAATAGACTGATAACGATATCGTTTAAGCATTTTTAGTATGCAAAACATAACGAATGACGTCGTAGTCATAGAAAAATATTAATAAAAGATATATTCAATATATTTTGTGCATATTACCATTATAAGAAATATAATTAAAAAGTATCTGATATGTGTCTAAAATACTTTTAAAATATCTAAGTAATTGTATCTGTATAAATATATTTTATCAAATATATCTAAATATATCGAGATACATTTTAAAAGTATCTTACTTATCATTGTTTCGTATACAATGGAAAAATCGGTTTCTCTAAAGTGCCTAAAAGTTTATCTAGGTAAGATCTGAAAATAATTTTGTTAAATTAGCAAAATAATTAAGTAAGACGCTTAAACTAATTGTTAAAATGTGTAAAAGTTTTTTGCAGCATTGTTCATCATGTCTAAGCGTCTTTTATATTTAATTTGATTTTCCAACAAAATTATTTTTAGATCTGTAATCAGCTAAATTTTTAGGTACTTCAGCGAAATCGTTCTTTCCGTGCACGTAACGTGAAAAGTAGAAAGTATCATGGAAGTCATCGATAACGGGAAATACGGGCCATCGATTCGTAATTTCTTTAAACGACGAACGATGTTCGGCGAGAAGATTCAAATCCGTGTCGCTATCGATCTAAATTCCGCGGCGGACAAAGTGCAACCTCTCCGTTCCACAGCGAACGATACGATGTCGAATCGTCACGAGGAAATTCGTTACTTTGACGATCGTTCCCATCGAAGCTCTTTCTAACGGCGCACAATGAAATGAATCACGTTGCCGTTGTAGGCAATCGTTCGCGATTCATTTAACTTGCTAAGAGATTCCTTCCGGAAACGTCGCGGTGCGTTCCCGAGTGCCATCCAGGAAAGAGAATTTTCTCGAAGAAGACCCATTTTCGGGAAAGACGTACCGCCGCATAGTTGAACACAGCACGCGAATTCTCATCGTGCTCTTCTTGCCTGAGCTCCGTCGTCGACTAAGCGATCGTTAACACTCTCATAATCATTATCGCCAGTTGCACACCATGAAACCAAATGGCGTGCATACTGGTCCATTCAGACATTGTTTACAGCATTTCTCATTAATTCCGCTCGCAATTCGCGCGGAAGTTTTATTCCCTACGGTATCTATTGCGCGCTTAATTCCCATATGGCCATGCAATTAAAAGAATACTTTAAAAAGTGAATATGTAATAATCGATGTAAATGTACATAGAATAAATGTTAAATTTTCAGACATTAAACGAGATTTTTTTGTGAATTTCATAAATTCTCTCTGTAAAATATTTAAGTTAAAATAGTTTCGAAATCATACAATGATTGAAATTTTTAACATAAAAGGAATTATAAAATAAAATTTAAAACTTGAAAAAAAATATGAACAATAAATAATACAAGAAATGAAAGAATATTGAGTAAAGGAAAAAGGTTAGTACACAGTAAAAAATGTATTTGTGTTAAAATGAATCCTTGTTAAAACTTTTTTGTTGAATTTGTAACATATCCAAGTGTTCTTTTAACATAATATGATTATGTTATTTGAAAATTTTGTGTTAAATTGATGTTCAACATTTCTTAGTGTTTAAATAACACAATTTATAGATAAGTGAATAAATAACATAAAAATAATGTAGTTTTAAAACAAATTCTTTTTAAATAAGTGAAGAACATGTACGTGTTATTTTAAGATATTATAAATGTTAATTTTACTGAAAAAATATGTTCTATGCCATTAGTTACACATTTTATATATTAAACTATACAAATAATTTGTGTTATTTTCTTTCTGCAGCAGTTATCATCTGTTAAATAGACATATTTCATATATTAAATATCACAAAGAAAACATAACATACTATTTTAGTTAAATTTTACATTATAAATGTGTCTATGTGACATTAAATATGTTTACAAAATTATGTCATAGTGTTACGTTTTTTGTGTTAATTTAATACATAATATTTACGTAATTGACTAACATATTTGTCTTGCGTGAAATTAACTTAAAAATTTGGGTGGACCGTTTGGGACATGCAAAATGTATTAAACACAAATTTTTTTAATGTGTAGAATGTTAAAGTTTACACACAAAAGCAATTGTCTATAAAATTAATAATTAAAATTATATTAATGTTACACAGTTTCATTAGAATCTGTATCTTCCAACGAACACGAGTTCAATATTAGAAATATAATCAAGTTTCAGGTTATTTAAATATTTGTAACTGCTAAATAATTAATGCACGATTAAATTAAAATTATAAATAAATATTCTAAACAGATGTCCTCGTCTCAACGAAGCTTTCAGCTTCGTCCACTTCTGCAGGTGTAATTCTGGGCACGTAGATCACGCGTGGCACGCGTATGCATAATTCACGGATAGTAACGATGTCGCTATAGGTGCGTAAGAATGTTTCAAAAAGCCGAGTGCCGATGAAAGAAAAGCTCACCGCATGCATGAGCTCTCGGTAATGTCCCACCGTCGCTGTCGCCGTTATGCGTCATGGTGAGGCGGGGCTGACGGAAGAGCGGCAAAAAGATTCACCCCACACGCCGCAGGGACAAGAACTACCTCCAAGATATTCGAGCAATTTCGGCCGTAGGAATATTCATGAACGATGCCGTGGTTGCTGGCTCTATACTGTTCCGCTTCTATTTACTGCACAGACGGCCCGGTCGAGGTCAGAAGGCTTGCTTTACAAAGTAGGAAATCTGCGCAGATGAGAGGCCGTCTAGAGAGAGAGGGGGGAGAGAGAGAGAGAGAGAGAGAGAGAGAGAGAATAGTCGGGAATGGAAGTGATTTCTCACAGGGAGGAAAATGAACCGGAAAGGGAGATCGTCATCGGGAAGCGAGTTAAGCAACGACAATCCATTCAGCTTCAATTAGCTAAAGTGCGTGAACTAAAGAGCCGATGATACTATGCAATTTGTCATAATAGCTGCCTGTTGGCCCCAATCATTTTGAGTACTTGAGTAAAACGATGAAATAATCAGACACACGAATAAGCAGAGATTAATAACTTCTTTTTTTTTTTTCTTTTATACAATGTAGTTCACTAGAGAGACGCGCGATTTTTAAAATATTCTCTGTGCACATAAGAATTTTGATTTGTACTAATAAATATGTAATTGCTTAATTATTAAAGAAAATATTCTCAGAGAGAGGAAAAGCAGCATCAAAAAAATAAATTAACTGAAATTCTGCTGCTCTTTTAATTCGTTATTTTAATCACTCGGAGCATGTTGCTTTACTTTAATCCAGTAAAGAAAAACTTAAGGACTACATCTGCGATACCGTCTGATGCTCCGAATCTTGTTCCTATATAATTTACTTCGCAACGCGAAGCGTCTCGCGTAATACGGACGAGAATTTTTTTTATCGAGGCAAAGAAAGTCAAGAAAATCTCGTTTCATCCTCGTTTCATATAGACGCGTCCGATTTTCCGACCCGCAAACGCTAACTCGCGAAGCCGAAACTCTATCGACAAACCTCTCGTAGTCGACGACAAGAGGAAATTCGAACGGTGGTGCGAGACAATTTGCGGAATCGCGATCGCCTTAAGGCTGGGAAATCGAAAACCCATGATTGCAATTTGCGCGCGCGAACACTCCGCACGTCGTGGTAACACGGCTAAGGGCTGCTCGCATTGTCGTGACGATGTGCCAAGTTTCTGCGTTTCGATCACGTTGCACGTCTCGTTGGTTCCCGAAGACAACTTGAGGCACCGCATAAATCAGCGATGCTGTAAACCGCGTTCAATCAAACCGTTGTTCTAATTCATTTCCAGATTATCCTTGAATCTTGAAAATAATCGTGATTGTTTAAAAAAAAAGGAATAGAAATACAATTTAAAATATTAAGTCGGAATCGATTCTAGTTCATTTCTTAGCCGCTTATTACGAAGTCATATCGAAATTCTTTGATTAGCTTAAATTTATTGTCAAGATTTAATGTTCAACAAGACTACAGTAAGTACAATACATATCCATTGTAAAATTAGCTTGTTACAATTCACTCCATACTTTTTTTAAGGATGTTTTGGCTACACAATACGATTTAAAAGTTATTGAAATTTAATAACTGAAGGCTTCTCTAGGTTTTTTTTAATCAGCAAAAAATTTTGATCGCGAATGCTCAAATATTGGCCCTAAAACTAGCTGCAAAGAAGAAAACAATGAAAATTTTGATTTATAATGATTTTTGCAACGAAAATTACTATATTTTGTTGCAGTTTTAAATAAATAACTTTTAAACGAGTAAGTGGATCTAAATAAATTTTTGCACAAATATTTTTTGGAGTTTTATTGGTATATGTAAAAATTTTGATTTAATTGATAATGCTACTTCCCCATCAAATTTCCAAATAAGTACTGCAAAACGCGATTTTACATAAGAATCGAGAGTAAACAAAAAATTAAATAACTTTAGAACCAATAAATGAATTGTGCTCAAATTTTATACAAATACTCAAACGTAATACTAGAATATTCTATGAAATTTTTATATTTTTGATATATGATACACAAATCCTTAAATAAAAAATATACTCGATACGCATCGATGCGAAAAAGTCATTACGCCATTTTCACGTCGGTTGAATGGTACATATCGAAGAAGCACAATATTTTTGGTTACTATAGAACTCCTACACTACTTTTGGGAACCTTCTCAAATTCGTTGATATTGATAGTGCGTAATATCACAGATTACGCTTCATTTACACTGTAGTAATCTCGTATTAATTATCGATCGTACAACTTATAATCTTTCGTACAACTTGTTTGATTTTTAATTGTAGCAGATTTATATAATTGATGAAAAATTTTGGTTACTTCCCTAAGCGGCTTTCAATTCTTTTAATTCGTAGATTTAAAAATTGTTACTTTACCATTACTTTTCTTGAATTTCGAATTTTCAGTTTTTTATAACAAGGTCTGTTGATTCCTTAACATTTTTCTTAAGCAAATGCCAACTTCTGGTTGGCGAATGATTAATATGTAAAGAAATGTAGACAAACTAGCCTATTAATTCCAATTCTGGATGATCATAGTTTGCACAGTATATTACTCAATATGAATACGTGCACAAAAGAGACAGCCATAACCGATTAAAAAGTAAAGAACAAAGAACTTCTTTTGTTTTGCCCATGTCTCATTTATATGGTCACTGACCACCAAAGGATCCTTCATCGTTAATGAACACAAGGTAGCAGTAAATAGAAGAGGGCGGTAAACCGTCGAGGGTGACAGTGTTAATCGGCGATCCTTGTCCTCCACCTTCAAGTCGTCCCTTGCACCGGAAGTGTCACCGAACGTCGAATTTACGACCGGGAACGGGTTCAACAGAGGTCACCGGACCTTGGTCATACATTTCGGTTCCAGAACTTTTTAGAAATTTATTGCGTTACAGTAATATCTATCATTTCGCTGACGCTTGTGTCAGGAAGGAGAGAAACAGACCTATTTTTAATAACACGCTATATATTTAATAATATTTAACTGCACTAATCAAGCTTGCAAGCTATTTAAATATTTGTAACTGTTAATAATTAATGCACGATTAAATTTAAATTATAAATCAATGTTAATAAATATTCTAAAAAATTAATATTCTAAAAATATTAATAAATATACTAAAATAAAGTAGAAATAAATATATTAAAAAGATGTCCTCATTTCTACGAAACTTTCAGCTTCGTCCACTTCTGTTTGGAACTAATTACGCAACAAACAATCAGTAAATGTCTATCGCGATGTATAACGCGTGAAGTATGATGATAGTTTGATTTCCAAATATTTTAAAAAATTATTTAAAAACTTATTTATTTCATGCTATGTTTTCATACACTTTTATGTTTTTCTTTTTTTTTTCAAAGATCTGAAATATCTGCCTTGATCGAGGAAAGTATGGAAAATGCGTGATGTGAACAAATCCTGTATCTGTCATCACGACATCGTTTGTCTTCCGTTAATAGCCGTCTATCTCAATCCATTAGCCTACATTTACGTTTTATGTCACTCAATCAAAACTCCAGTAGCGATCTCTCTATGTAAAAAATGCTGATCTAATTCATGGAGAATTTTGTTTCGCGTGCGTTAAATATTGTGTTGCCTTTGCTTAAACGTCGTATTGTCGCGTCATCAATCAAATACTCATCAATAATCATTTTAGGAAAAAATAAAGATAGATCGCAGGTTCGTAAAAAAAAAAAAAGAGGCTGGTAAAATCAATTATTGCGAACTATATCAATCTGTGGTTCCCGCGCTGCGCTAAGTCTTTAATTTGCAGTACGTTACGCGTCTATCAGCCGCGACTAGCCGAATTTTAACACCCGCGCCAGAAACACCGACGACAGTGATGCATGTGCCAAAAAAGCACTATAAAAGACACTCGCTCCTGACAATTCTAATAATCGGACGCACGCTCTCGCGATCGAAATAAAATCGTAGAGTACCCGCCCCCCGTTAACGGGCCGTTTGGATGGAAATTCGCGTCGTTAATAAGGTACAAGGCTCTTAGCAAACGCAAAAAGCGACTACCGCGCCGACGGAGGGTAGATTTATGGCCACGACGGGAGGGGTGGCCGTGCCGTGCCAGTTCAACAAAGGTTAACCATTTTTCTCGTTTATTTTCGTTGCAGGACCACCCATGGTTCATCCGCCGAGTCAAACGGTGACGGCGAACGAGGGCGAGTCCCTGGACATCATCGTCGAGTTCTGCGCCCGGCCGAGCTACACGAAGGTTCTCTGGGTATCGGAGAAGCATGTGTATGCGCCGGATGCACCCTCCCGTGACGGGGTTCGAGCCCTCGCAATCGAGGTAAATTTGCACGTCTCGCTGTATCAAACATTGCTCGCGTGCTTGCGCGCCTTCATACAGTTTCTCTAATACTTGCGCGAAGATATACCTAGGAAATTCGAATTACATAAATACACTTGGTCTCTGAAATTATATCAATTTGACAATTTGCAATTCATGTTATGGAATCTACTAATATTGTATCCTCAGAGTCGCGCAAAATAATTTAATAATGACTAATTTCTACTTTTCTAAAGACAAGAAATTAAGGATGTTTAAGACATTTCTCAAAACATTAAGAAAATTATGAAAAAAATTACAGATTGTTTTACATTGCATTTGAAAGTAGTAGAAAAAATTTGGCGGCGATTTTTTATCCGGATAAAAAATTATTTCAATAAAAAGTAAACATGGCTTAATGAAAATATTAATAATGAAATATTAATAATGAAATGTATTTATATCTAATGACATAATTAACTGAAGAGGACTCGAACCGTGAGTCGAAACGTCTGCGGATTATTGTTAAACGTACTTTGCGAATTAATGTTAGGCTTATTTTAAATAGCGTCGAATGCACGCCTTTTTTCATCATATGAGATATTAATAAATTTTATGTGCACACTAACATCTTGTGTCGACTCCTATTGGTCAATCTTTCCCTTAAATTATTAGTGGAATTTGTATAAGGAGTCTTAACGATTTTTTCAATTTTAATAATGAAATAATCAAATAAGAAATAATTAAAAAAATGAATTTTTTTATTTAAACACTTTAAATATTCAAGATGAAACACGTAAAGTTTCATTGCAATGCAGACTTCAGTTCTGTAAAATAAACAAAATTTATTTATTTACTTATAAAATAACTAACCAGACAATCACAATAAAGTTTTGTATAAATCATCTTGGATACTTAAGGTACTTACACAAAAAAATTGAAATTTTTCTTAACGTTGTAAAAAATAATTCAATTTTTAATTAGAAAATAGAGTAAATAAACTATAAAAATATGTTATTAAAAATAAAAATATAATCTTATTCACACAACTTTCATATGTAAATATAATAGTTTATTTGAAATATTAATATTAAGTATTTCCAAATTTTATTTATTTTGCAGGGACCATACGCACAAAAATTAATAGTTGTACACCCATTGGTAAATGATTTTAATGACATATATCTGATATTGTACGTTAATTGTATTTTTAAACGAAAAATTAGTTGTCAAAATATATGCGAAAAGAATCACGTGTTATTTTCTGAAAGTTTAATATCATCGCGACGAATTACGCAAAAACAAATTTTTACCGCCTCGAAATAATTACAATCTCCATAATCTGATCACTTTGTTTTTCGCTGTAAAAACACTTTTATTCTCATGTGTACTCTTGCGAGTAAACTAATTTATTGTTCTTCTCAGCATGCTTCAACGGTCGCATTTTCACTTTGCACAGAAGAAAAATAATTACAAATAACAAATATAGAAATTGCGGGCTTTACTTTACGAATAAGTAAACAACAAATAATGCAACAGAACTGCACAAGAAGTACGTTGATCACGTATTCAGTTTGTAAATACGAGTATTTGTCATTTACATTGTACAATAGTAATATTTAGCGGTTTAATGTGATAAATAAATTATTTGAATGTTTCTTATTCACGTGAAATTATACGGCGTATGTTTCGTGGCAGTGTTTATAATAACTAATTGATGTTTCTATTAATCGCGTATATAATTACACTCATAACAATTATGCACATTAACGAAAGCTACGTTGCTTTCCACTTGCTTATCGATTCGGGCTTTCACTGCAAAAGTGGATGAAATAACAGAATTTTATTAAAAAAGCACGATCTGATTTACTCTGTTTTGCGTGGACGATTTTCTCTTTTAATTTGGCAATCTCGTGCTCTCGTGCGCTGTAAAAATGCCGCGCAAAAACGCAATTCGCGCGTCCGCTGAAAATCCGTCGTCTTTTGTAACACGGGGATGACGCGTCCGTACCCGCTCGGGAATTACACGCTCCCCCGAAGGGACGTTGGTTCTTCGACGCGAAAATTATGCCCGCCATCCCGGCGCGGCGCGCGGACGTTCGTGCGATATCCGAGGTATTGCGACGCGACTCGCCGGAGCGAAGGGAGAAAGCATACCGAGAGCGCGCCGGCACCGGGGAATAGTCGGGGAACGGCCACGCTCGCCTTTCGCTCTCGCGCGAGAACGGCGGAGATGAAAGGGATGCGGAAGCGACGATACGAGGGATGGTAACGAGGATACTCTCTCTACGGGAATGTATGCAGGCCGGCTCGCGCGTACGTACATATAATACGTGGCGCTTATTTCATTTCCACACAGTCGGCGCGCTTCTTTTTCCGCCCGAGCGGAGACGGAATCCGCGCTCGCGCGCGGAGGCAGCCGCATCATAAAGGACGGATTAACCATTTTTCCACGAGTGCCGGGCGGACGCGGACAATGCGACGGAGCTTTGCGAGGGATTTGCCGATGCACCCGGTGTTGCGTTTGTTTTTATTAATGTTTGATCCTCTTCGCTATGCGAGCGCGACGGGGAGCGGCGCGCGAGTAACGATTGGCTCGGTCGATTCCATTGAAAATTGCGGACTTTATTGGAAAGCATGGCAACGCGAACATGGTGTAGTATCGTGTTTACATTACAGGTAGCGGGCGTAGTACCTCGCTCCACTAACGCGGTATCTCACGTTTGTAGATAATATTTGTGAAATACATCTTATACAGATTATAACGTTCGTGCGCATTATTCCGCGCAGCATTGGATTTTAAATAACGCGTGACGAACGTAAAACAAGCATTGCTGTTACTGGCGATTAAAGATGTACGATTTACAAAATTGCTTATCGCAATTTGTGATCTTCCTTAACCCGTAAATACTCGTGTGACTTCTTTTGACGTGTTTTTATTTTCCTTTATAAGTAGTTATCAGTGTTGCGCTTAGATAACTTGAACTTATCTAGATAAAGATAAGATGAATTACATGTATGGTAAATGTAATTTAGATAAGATAAAGATGATTTAATTTTAATTTAGCGAGATAAAAGATAAAATTATATATATCTAGAATAAATAACTTTTTAGATAATATCGCTATACTGAGTATTTAGGATATGAAACAATACATTCATATTTTTATTTTAAAATCTTTATTTCTTAAAAAAGAAAAGTTCTTCAAATAATTTAATTTGACAAAAAATATTTTTGGAATCAATACGTAAATAAAAATCAAAGATATATAAAATATAAATAATATATAATTTACATTATATAATAATTAAAAAATTTCTTGTAAGTTTTTGAATTTATAGTTTTAAAACAATTTTTCTATTGCACCACTACTGATATGTGCAGTCTAGGCTTCGTTCCGATATACACTGCCAGTACTAAAAGTCTATAATTAATGTTATGTATACTACAGATTTTAAATACTAGCAATGAATTTTACACAACATATTGTTATCACTTTGAATAATTTTCTTGTTAGGATGAATGATAACTTAAAGATTAAGGCTAAGAACAATACTTCATTCTCGTCACTGTTCACATTATCTTACATAATTTAGAAAAAATAACATTTCTTTTATCTAAAATAAAGATGAAGATAATATACATTATAATAATCTAGAAAAAGATAACATAAAATTATTTTTTTATTTACATGATTTTCCAGATAATTCTATATAGATAATGGCACACTGGTAATTATAAACTGAAACATAACATTTTTAAACATAAAATAATAATTTTCGGTAAATTAACATTAGAAATTAAAGAAAGTCCATAGTTAAAAAGTATTTTGATATGTAATATATTTAATTAATGAATTTATAGCTAGCATCTGGTCAGTTTGATCCTCACGCGAGTGTTTACGAAGCACATTATATAAATGTGACATATCGCATTACTATTTTTATCGCGAATATAATTTTTAATTGTGCGTGACTTTATATCGTAAATGTAATTTTGAATCGCGTGTCACTTTACATCACGATACTTTGAATTGCATATGTATAATAAATTTTATGCGATAACAAATCGAAATATATATATAATAAAATTTTCAATGGTCACTAAAAAGAAACAAACGGCATATAACACAATTATATAAAAATTACTCGTGAAACTCTTTTATTTTTTTTAAATATTTAATAAATGAATACTTGATTACAATTGCGATTTTGAGTTATATTTGCGATTTTTATCATACACGCGATTTTAAGTCATATGCTATTTTGTGATTAAAAATCCAACTGCACATCACTTTGGGGTTCAAGAAAAAGAAATCGCTATGCTAATGATATATCACAAGTCGTACATCTCTAGACGATTTACGTAGAAGGAAATAACGTGTCGTTAAGAAATGATAAAAAGAATGTAATTACGGTTCCCGGCTGGCGCAGTTTCTTTCTGATCGTTGAATATTACGATAATATTATCGAATATTATTAAGATGCTTTTGAGAATATACTTCGTACGCAAAATATTTTCATAGCGCCGCTTACGTATCGATCTTCTTTTCGCGATAGTACTCCGCTGAAGGCTATTACGTATCGTATGGAGACTTCTCAAAAACTTTTGCATAACATTGAAAGGTGAATTTATTGCTGAATCGTGAAAACTGTAGATACATGGTAAAATCGATCGTAACCAATAGAAAATTCATATTTTTGTAACTAAACATTTACTAATATGAAAGTTTATTAATTATTAAATTGTTTTATTGCTCAATCAAAAAACTACATAATTATATCCTTCACACAGACACTCTTAAATGCATTTATTCCATTTCATACGTCATAATTCTTTGCTATAAATGTACGTAGGTAACACGAAAAGAAAAGGATCGATTTATGTTTATTGTATAATCATTTAATATTTGCAACTTTTTGTTTATAAACTAACTCCTAAAAAGTTGTAATTAAAACAAAAGAATTTAAAGACAAAAAAGCCAAAGTATAAATTACTATGTAAAATAGATTAAAAAATTAGAAACTGTAAAGATGTAAAGAGAAGAGAAAATCAGAAAAAGTAACAATAGGGTAAAGCAAGAGGAATATTAAATATGTTAGCAATAAGGATAGTAGAAAAAGAATAAAAAAAAACGAGAAGTAAAAAGAATATGGATGAAATGGAAGTTTACAAAGAGAATAGATTAATGGAGGAGAGAAAAACGCCAAGAAATCTCGATAGAAAAAGCTCGAACCAGCAAAGTAGAATACGTTAGTAAAGGAATACTGAGTAAAGTAAGGGAAACGGACGGCAAGATAGTTTGAGAGGGAGAAGGAAAAATGAAAGCCAAAAAGTTAGAATGCGTTAGCGAAGAAAGTTTGTGCAAACTAAAGAGAAAAGAAGACAGAGAAGAAAAGATGAGGCTGAGGACAAGACAACAGCAAAGCCAACATGATAGCATAGTAAAAAGAACAGAGATACGCGCGGTGGCATGGTAGAAAAGACAGAAAAATGGTGAGAGACGGAATGAGATGAAAACAACAAGAAAAGGAGAAGACGGGGAGGAAACGTAGCGAGCGAGATGATTCGCAGTGAGGGGTGCGAAAAGGGAAGGTGGGATGATGCGGGCGAAGCTCGTGAATAAAGGATACAAAAAGAACGGGTCGACGGATGAGGGAGCGCGGGGCTTCGTCGTGTCGAAAAGAGACGAAGGTCGGAGGGCGGGGGAGAACGAAACGCGGGGTTAAATGGAGCAAGAAACTGCCGATTCCTTGCATGCGAAAAACTCGCAAGACCCCCTGCCACGACGACAACGAGGACGACTCCTCCGTCTGTTGCGAATCGCAGCGACGAAATATATCGTCGTAAGACGACATCAGTTTTCTCGACGAACAGCACGAGCCTCTGATTCAATTATGTATTCCTCCTCGGCCGCGTTATCGATATAAAATAGATGCGAGGGAAACGCTGTTGCCTCGATATTAAAAGGTTACATTGACACGCCCTGTACATATATACGCATTCTAGTTGTGTAGAGGTAAGTCGCCAATATGCCGACATAGGTCTCCTAAAGCGACATTCCCTTATTTCTCGGAAACTAAATATCGCACTTTATTAATAGTGATAAAAACATTTGTTTAGATAATTAAAGACGTAAAAATAAAGTCTTCAAAAGCAAGAATAAAATTTACAAGATTTTTTGTGCAACCTGCACAGTTTAAACAGCAGTGAGTATATTATTAATATTAGATTTACATGGCTGCAGTGTCCTAAATTGTTTTATATATATATATATATATCTTTTTTTATTTTTTTCTTATAATGTGGTTTTAAACATAAAGTTAAAATGTGTAAACTGGCGAATCGATAAGATAAATTATAAGATATTAAAAACCATACATTGAGAGAAAAAATTTCTAAATTTTAATAAATATTTATTCGAATAGTACTAATGAAATATTTCTTATTATGTGCTTAAATATTGACTTTATAAGAAAAAATTATACTTAAATTAAATTACTTGTTCTTGTACTTACAAGTAATATATGTTTACATTCAATAAAGATTTCATTAGTACTATTCGAATAAATATTTATTAAAATTTAGTAATTTTTCCCTCAGTGTATAGGATAGAATAAAACACAGCATTAGTATTTAGATTTATTTATTAAGTCAATAACCTAATCTAATCTTTATATTGTCGTGCTATATGTTGCGACTTGCGAAAAGCATAAGATATTTGTATAAATCGATAAAAAATGTTTTACATCGAAATAAAAGGCTTCTAGGAATCCTCATATACATTAATTTGTATTTAGTGTAGATAACTCATGTTAAAGAAAAAGAAACTGTAGCATTATTGCCTACTATATCGATTTGTTTTGGGACTCATTTTGTCAGACGCTCATTTTTGCTTATCATACGAAAAACTCAATTATTGTATTATAAAATTGAAACAATATTATAAAAACTTCTGTATCATTTGATAGAAAATACTTTTCACTTGTATTTATGTTTCTAAAGTTTTCTTTTCAATTTTTATTTGAGAAATACAATCCAAAAACGAAGTGGTTTGTCGGCGTTGATAACTTTCCTCTACTAAAGTAATACCGAAAGCAAAAATGTCACGTAATATTGTGATCCATTCAATATCGCAATAGCAGATTAATTTCAGTGTAAAATAATACACGGCATTTTTCGTTATCCTGTAGTTTAAAAGTTGATGAATAAATGTTTCATGTTTTATGTTTTTTATTTATCATTAGAATCATCTTAAATTACAGATATTATCTTAATGTAGCAGTAGTTAGAGATATGTTTTGTCCTAAATATATATGCATTATTGAATCATAATAATTTAAGATATTAATGTAAATTTAAAACATTTCAGTACTCAGCGGTTAAGATAAAGTTTTCATATTAAATTGGCAATATAAAATATTAAAACAAAATATTTTTTTAAATTAATTTTTACTTTACTTGTGCTTTCCTTTTCAATCAATTTAACTTACGTAGCAATATATTAAATGTATATTTTTAAAAGATACATACTGAAATATAAAAATTTAATATTTATCGTGACAAAAAGTCACTATCTTGGAATATTTTTATAAAAATATTCTGTCTTTATAATAAACAATGTAAAATAAGAACTTACGCAATAAAAACTTAGAACTCTTGCGATCAGCTATAGTAATAAAGAAAATATTCACAAATCTTAAGTTGTATAAATACCTATTAAAAGGGAATTTTATCTCTTTTTTTCTTTCATCGTTTCGTACAAACCATCAATATTGCTCCCCTCTATTAAGGTCAATTATCCCATAAACCGGAAGTTCCGTGGACCTATGATCGGCTTAATACGATTGATTTTTTTCATGAACAAAAACACGAAGTCGAAGAAAGAGAAGTCATTATAGGTACTAATGCGGAAAGTAATAAAACGTATTTTAAGGGGATGAAAGACGAGGAAGATCGAGAGGTTGAGGGTCTAAGAAGAAGCAGTCGAAGCTAAGATGGATAATTGAAGCGAGAACGTAGAACGACGCCGGAAGTTCCCAGTTTCCTCTCGCCGGAAGTTTTACGTGAAAGTTTAATCGTAAAGACAGAGAGGGAGAGAGAGAGAGAGAGAGAGAGAGAGAGAGAGAGAGAGAGAGAGAAAGAGAGACCATACCCGATAAGGGGACTGGATGGACGTTATCGAATCGCAAGTTAATGAGCATTATGCGATAAAAACGTCTTAGTCCGCAGCATGACCCGCGGCAACCAGATCTCAATAGTTTAAAACGCCATGAAAGCACCATAAAAACGTCCTTCATAAAGATCTGCGCGAGCACGAGCTTGGTACCGTCACTGTGAATTGTAGATACCATTTTACCTTGGCTCGTTACCCTGCCTCAGCTTGTTAAAGGAAACTTTCGGAATTCTCTCTATAGCGTCTCGCTTGACATCTTATCAGGGAACAAAGCGGCTCGATATGAGTCAAGCTCAAGCGAGTTCGTTCACCGCAGCCTGTGACTACAAATAAGAATTTTACATTCAGGAAAAGCTTTCGTCGTCAAATATACATATAACCATAAAAATATCGCGCGTAACAAATAGAAAAATATAACAGAAGCTCATTCTCGCGTTCAAGGTCAATATTAAAACATGTTTACAAAAATACGTTATTTATATTTACATCAGTATTAACCCTTAAACACACGAGTGGGTCGGAGAGATCCTATATGATGTTTCGAATGCTTGCTGTGTAAAGACGGAATGAGATAGGAGGTTTGGACCAGGGGGTAAAAAATGTTTGAAATCTCCTCTTTCGATTGATATGATTCATTAACTTTATTGGTAAACTAGAATTCAAACGGCATGGCAGGAAAGTTTTGTTGGGGTCCGTGGGACTACCATTGTGTGTGAGTGAAACTTTTTTGTGAGTAATCTTATATAAAAAAAGCTGGACAAAACACGTTTGAACAGGTCCATTCGCGGATGTTAATTATTCGCATATACTCTGTCTAAAGTTAAAATACTATATAGTGCTGTAGAAAAGAGAGCTCCGAAATATATCATGAAACACATCAATTTTAAATTTTAGACACGAGTTAATCAAAAATATCTCATATTCGCTTTGTTACATAAGTATATTTTTTTAATAGAAATGACAATGACATAATTTTTTTTAAAGTATGACTCTTTAGCTTTAAAACGCCGTATTGTAAAGTTCTTAAAAGTTTTTTGTTGCAGAGATATGATATAAAAAAAAATTGAATTTTTAGACACCAATACCTCATATTCTCCTTGTTACATAATTATACTTTTTAAAAGGAATGACAATGCCAAATTTTTTTTTTAAGTATGACTCGTTAGCTTTAAAACACCGTATTTTAAAATTCTTAAAAGTTTTTTGTTGCAAAAATATGATTTTTTAAAGGAAAAGTGGATTTTTAAACAATTTTTCATTTTTGCTTAACGGGTTTTCCTTTATAACTTCACAATAAATCATTTTTCGACAATGCCGATTGTGCAGTCACATTTCTAAGATTCTAAACTTTCATTTGAAAAAAAATTGTTGAAAAATATTGATTGTAATCAAAGTTATAGCTTCTCAAAGTTGAAAAAGTCTCCCAGATCCAAAAATGTGTTTATGTATTTTTAAAGATCGTTTAAGGGTTTTTGCATATAATATCGTTTTTTCAATAAAAAAATTTAATTTTTAATATATAAATAAATTTCATAAATGAAAACTGTATATTGATAATAAAAAAAATAACGATTATTCAGATATGAAAATACTTTGTCTGCCTAATTCCTTGACATACTACTGAACGCGTTGAAAGCAGCGCTGAAATTCCTTAAAAACGGAAGATACGCTCGCGATAAAAAGCAATTATTCACGTTTCGTTTTGCTCTCTTTTGCAGGACGGCGGCACGGAATCATGTTACAGGACGACCCTGCGTTTCGAGACGATTCAGGCGTCCCACTCGGGAGAATGGTTGCTGCTGGTCCGTTCGTCGGAAGGGATCGCCGACGCTTCCGTTCTACTGAACGTGACGCGCGCTTCCGGCTACAGCCATGCCCACATCCGATCGGCGAGTATCACGTACCTTCTGCTCTGCCTGGCCCTGCAGGCGATCTTGCGGGAACACCGTCGCTGAGGCGACCGTCCGTTGGAGATTTAGGGGGAAGAAACTTTGGCAAAATTCCTAGCGATACGCGGAAAGCCCGTACGTAAGCTTTCCCGATGACGAGAGGAAGAGGGAAGCTTCTCTGTGTACATAATGTCGAAATTCTTTCGCCGAAAGAATTTCTCCCCGCGCGCGATTCTCGCGTCAACGAGAGACGCACAAATTACCGCGACACGGCACTCGCGTGTCACCGTCACATCGCACGGAACACAAATGAAACACGAATGGAAGCTCCGCCGACGCGCCTCCGAGACGCGGATTATTACGGCCTTGGTGTTCCTCGATGGATCTCGTAGCGAGTCCTTTTGTTCTAAACTCCGGAACGCGATTCTGGAAGACGCGTTTACGAATGTACGATCGCGCGAGAGCGCACGAGACCGCTGCCGCCGCCGCTGCCGTCGTCGTATGAAATCTTACTTAGGCAAGCCTGCGTTCGTATGCGAACGAGTCCCGTGCGATCGAGACACGATTAAAATTCGATTTCTCTGGCCTTATATGTGAGAATAGCGGGAGAGGAGAGAGAGAGAGAGAGAGAGAGAGAGAGAGAGAGAGAAAGAGAGGGAGAGAGAGATGAGGAAAAGGAGAAGAAAAGGAGGAGATCGCACGGGCGACGGGAGATACGTATTTATATAGAGTGAAAATTTGTAAACTACGAATCCGCGCGCGCGCGTGCACCGACAGTCGTGCGATACGCTATACGACACGTGTATATACTTGTATAGGTAATGAATAAATAATAAAGCCGGTGTTTGCGAATTGTGGAACGGCATTCCCGTGTGTAGGGATCAGAACGAAACGGAGACCAATTCTTTTTCCCCGTTCTTTTTTTTTCCCCCACACCCTTTCTTTCTTGCCGCTCGCGAATTTCATGCAAATACAGACGAGACGCGGCCGTTAAATTGTGGCCGGACGAACTCGGATGGATCGACTTTGTGTGCCGAACTGTAATCCATTAATTTATCGCGAAGCGAACCCGCGACGCGCGAACGCGCGACGAGCGATACTGCCGGTAATAATAACGAAATAATAAGGTTCGCGCCGCGGCAGGATGGTGCGCGACGCAATAGAATAGAGAGGTAATTGCAGATTTTAACGAGGGACGTACGCGACCTCCTGCAGGACAAAAGCGTACCGGGCGCGTCACCGGACGAGAAAAAAAAAACTTAATTGTGCAACGTCAAATATTCCCAAAGTTAGGGCGACTAAAAATATATAAATTGTTGTATATTATTTAGAATAAGTAGAGTTTGATAGTATGTATATAGTGACTGTAAATGCGTAGGCTATCGTACGCCCGTACACGACGAATTATACAGTGACGCTGTTAGAGATATATTTATTATTCGTTGATATATTTTTATAAAGTTTTATTTAGCCATAAGTTCTCGTTCGCGTTCCCCCCTTCCCCCCTACTCCCGAATCTCGTTCGCACGATCACAAAACGCTCGTTTCGTTTGAGTGAGGCAGAGGAGCAAAGCGGCGGTGTGGCGCTTTGTATTGACGAACTTTTCAACGAGAACCGTTACAATAAAGTACACTATGTCCTATGAACGTCCTAAATTGAATTTAGCTGTAGCTCATCGTGAGAAACGGACATTGTTGTCTTTTGCGATACTTTGATCTGTCCGATTGGAAACGGGACGCGGAATACGGCGTAGCGATCCCCCGTCCCAATCGCGATTCCGCTTCTTTCGAGCATCCTTAAGGTAACTTTTTCGTAAATTCGGTGGTTCCTAATTTTTGTAAAAAGAAAAAAAAAGATAGAATTTGTACTCGGCTTACCGACGACTAATGCTAATTCTCGTCGCCGGTACGTCTTATCCGCGCGCGTGACCGGAGTCAGTACTATCTATAGATACAAAATAAACATACCTGATGTCTTCACGTTAATTTAGACTTCGACGAACCCGAGTTTTCTTTTCAGATCGCTAAGGTGTTACAAGTAAGCAACGTGGTGTAATCGTTGTACCCAATGATGCCTAAGAGTCCAATAAATGATATTTACAATAATCGCAGTGTGTACGTTTATGATGTCCCTTTTACCATGACTCAGCAAACACCAAAAGTTACAGTTATATAACTTAGTTATAATTTCTCGCTCAACAATGTAACTGTTATATAACACACTCGTTGTACGACAGTTATATTATTGAACAGGAAATTATAACTAACAGTTGTATAACTGTAACTTGGTGTTTGCAGAGGATCGATCCTCTACGCTTTCCTACATTAAAAAAGTTTGATAATAATAATAATCATAGTGAGACAATAGCCCATACAGCACAAAGTCTAAAATCGGAACGTAACACGTCTTTAACATCCAGACAGATGTCTTTAAGACACCTTTCCAAAAGTAGCCTTAAAGATGTCTTATGACCTGATTTTAGACTTTGTGCTGTATGAGAGTTTAATAATAATAATAATTTAGATGAGATAGTTATTACAGCCTTGGTGAAATAATTTCAATCAAATGTTCGGATGATATAAACCAACTAAACTTAATTTTTTACTTTTCTAATTATTACTAAACGGTTGATTACTATTATTATATTTGATAATATTTACTAAACATTGCATTAATGCATTAAATAAAATACATTTAGTAGCCATTATCAAATTTTTTTAAGTATATCCAACTTTAATTTTTACGCTAACATTCATCCACTTTAAAAGATTCGACACAATTTGTAAGTGTTATGCAATTTGTTGTAAGGCACAGATTTAATTATTTTCGTTAAATTGAATTCACCATTTTCAACAGGTCGTCTCCGATCTGTTTGACAACTTTGAACGACCGAAACTATGTCGTAAGATCAGTCCAACGGAGGAGATTTTTTGGCGAGTATAAAGATTACGAAACTTTGAAAGATTCCCTTCGCGGAATGTTAGCAAGAAGAACAAGAATTGGGTCTTTCTAATAAAATAAGGTGAATCTGAAAGCTTCTGGTAAGACCTAAGTGGAGGGAACGAAGCCGCGGATACAGATGAATTACTTTCATAAAGAAGTCAACGTGAAGAATTCTTCCAGTCAAAACGTGACCGACTTTACAGCCATTTCCTTCTAAGTGGTTTTTGCTCGCGATTTGAACCGCGACATTTGAGACCCGTACAGTCTCTGTTCTCTATTACTTTTATTTCCGGCCGTTTCCTGTTATTCCGCGAGATTTATATCCGTTTTATACACGGCGGAAATGTATCGCGTGCATTCCTCATTGGTTATGAAAATACGCTACAAAACGCTATCGGGAACAATAACTGTTGAATCTCAACAAGTTAACTTCTCTTTTCGATTTATCAAATAGTTAATCGATTTCGACCATTACAATTGTTCACGTAGATTAATTGGAACAAAAAATGTTGATATTAAATTGATTGACATGCACTGAAAAAAAAAAGAGTTTGTAATAATAATCAAACTTTGATGAAACAATTTCAATTAAATGTTTAATTAATAAAATCAAATATTTAGTAGTATTTAGTAATTATATTAATAGTAACTAAACATAATAATATTAATCAAACGATTACTAAATAATTAGTTATAACTGAACGTTTAATTGAAATTATTTCATTAAAGCTGAGTAAGTATTGTCTAGACTTGATTATTATCAAACTCTTCTTTCAGTGTAGAAAAAACGCAAATTAATTTTGTTCATCTAACTAACTGGATGTTCGACCTATTCGAAGAAATTGCAGTGAAAAATTTCTTTTAGTTGGCACGTCATCGTGACAGCATTAAGAAATGAGTTCTTTATATTACATGCGTTAGACCGCATCATACGCACACCGTATTTGAGAATGTTCCTCGCTAAATTGCGCCATGTCGGAATTCGGCGGCACGAGAATTGGCCGCATTATGCTACGGCAGTCACACACACGTACACGGACACATACATACATATATATAATATATGACGATGAAAATAATTTAATTCGCAATACCAACATACGCAGCGTACCGTGGCGAATGCGCCAACCAAGTCACGTGTAACAGCCGCGTTAACTGGCGCGTACACGTGTATATATTTCTCGGCTTAAATATAACGAGCTTTCGGTACGAACGTCGCGGTGAAGGCATGCAGGACGAAGAGAGGGTGGAAGAGGGGAGGGCAGTGGGTTTCAGTTTGCAGGAAGCCCAGGATCGTTCCGCCTCTTCCTCCGCCGCGCGGCGGAACAATCCGGCTTTGTCTCGTGGAAGCGCGCTTCCTACACCACCACTACCACTCGGCCACAATTTCAGCTTTTTAGACGTTACCGGCAGATTGAAGAAGCTACGAGTGCTAAAAAGAAGCGAAACGATCGTTCGGAGCGTTCCGCGCTTTAAACGCAACGCGGAGCTCTCAGGTCTCGGAGAGTTAGCTCACCGTTAATGATAATTACGCACGTTTGCGAAAGATTCGATTAATCCTGACAATCGCAATCCGATTTTCACGGAACACCCGACATTCGTCCATTCCGTCGTTTTACTACGTTTCACTGAATATTTCATAGACTCTTTTCCAATATTTCTTATCCGATTTCTTCGTTTACCTTGACGAATACAAATGACGGCTATGCCAATGCGCAACTGACAATGAGTGGTCATAAGAACAATATACGCTTAGCATCAACAGAATAAAAACGTATTTCTTTGGCTCGCGGCTGTTTAAATTGAATAACGTCAAACATTAATTTGTTGCTCGATTTATTACGTTCAATTCATCACTTAATTAACGTTTAATACACAAAATTAATAAAATTAATATTATTGCAAATACGACACTTGAAAAATGTCTTTTCTTTTTTTTTCTTTTTCAGCGATAACGTATTTTAATGCAAAATTTTTAAGTACCTAGATTTCACTCCATTCGAATCCTCGATTTTCCAGATAATCTTTGGCGCATGAGAACGACAGAGAGAAACATTTGTAAACTTCCCCGTAAGTTGTGTTCCTACAAGCCGTATATTCGTGCACCGAGCCGCAACATCGCATTATCTCGGGAGATTTGAAACTCGTATGGAGAAAATTATGTTCGGGATTTCCGTGGCTGAGTCGGCGGCTTCTTGCGATCGTCCCTACCCTTAATCTTACCGGTCGCAGACCGAATCGATCCTGCTAATACATAATGGATTCTCCAGGCCTGCAATCCGAAACTCGTCCAATCGAATTAATGGCGTCGACAGCACTTTTTCCCCTCCCTTTCCCCTTTCTTCTTTCGGTAAATTAATATTGCAAGAAGATATAATGCATATGGGGCATTCCACGTGAAAGGGGTTCACCTAAAAATAAACTGCTTGGGATTTTTTAAATGATAATGAAAACATGTTAGTGGACATATTGGATAAGGTTGCTGATAAAAAAAATTAGTATTATATGCATTGCATCAAAGATATTGAAGGCTGTCGTTTTAAGAAATTTTTTTTAACATTTGTAACTAAAATTAAAACATTTTTATAGACATGATTTTTTTAGGATTTTTCGCGTATTTTCAAATAAAAACGTTAATTTTAGTGAGAAAAATTTAATAGTATTGAAAAAATTAATTTTTTAGTTTCAAGTAAAGAAATAAAAAATTATATCCATTTTTAAAAATATGAAAAAAATTCTCAAAAATACTTCAATACATGTAGAATGTATTAACCAATTGACCAATAAAAAATTGACATTATCTAGTTTTTGACTGAAATTATAAATTTTGTATTGGAAAAAATATTCGTTTTCGAGAAGATCCCATTGCGATCCCAAAACTTGCTTTATGGTACGATATTCTACACGTATTAAAATATTTTTGAGAATTTTTTCAGATTTTAAAAAATGGATATTATTTTTCATTTCTTTACTTAAATCTAAAAAATTAATTTATTTAATACTATTAAATTTTTCTCACTAAAACAGTTTTATCTGTAAGTACGGGAAAAATCCTAAAAAAATCATGTCTATAAAAATGTTTTAATTTTAGTTACAAATGTTTAAAAAAATTTCTTAAAACGACAGCCTTCAATATCTTTGATGCAATGCATGTAATACTAATTTTTTTTATCAGCAACCTTATCCAATATGTCCACTAACATGTTTTCATTACCATTTTAAAAATCCCAAGCAGTTTATTTTAGGTGGATCCCTTTCACGTGGAATGCCCCATATATAAGAACCAAATCTCTGTGTAGCGAATTTTCATATACAGGTTCTTCTTCTGAGGTTCGCTTGTGAGTGAGGAAACCGAGCAAGGTAACTTTTGAGATTTATTATTACATGCTTTCAGCAAATTAGAAACAAAGTCGGCTTTTTTAAAGTGACAGATTAACTTGGCGATCCAGCAAACCACGTTTTAAAAAAATATGTAAAATTTAGAGAAATTAAAATCTACATTGATGCAAGTAGGCCTTAAAGGATTATATCTCCATCCCTCAATTCTACAATTTACTTTAGTTCGCACTTTACCACGAGATGGCAATAGAGCTGTTACTTTTGACATATTTCGAAGATTCGAAGCTTCGAATTCTTTCGAATACGTTTGTGTCAAAAAAATAATAAACTATACAAATAATTAAAACTCGTCCCTGCCCATCAATGGCCAGATCAACAAAGATAGCCAAAAAATAACAATTGGAAATAGGATCGGAACGTGAAAAAACATTATTAATATAAAAAACACGTTACAAAAATCAGTTTTGCGACTAATTTGTTTATAACAATTATAACAATTATAACAATTATAACAATTAAGAGTCATATATGTTTCTTCAATAATTTTTCCCGTAGAATCGATTGGAGAAATCAGTTTTCTTCTACAGTTAATTTTTAATAATTTATTTATAACAATTAATTGTAGAATTGACTTTTCAATGTGCTTTTTATGTGAATAATGTTTTTCATGCTTTGGTTCTATTTCCAATTGTTATTTCTTGACTATTATTGCTGGTCTCGCCCTGGGCTTCAATGGGTTATTAAAATCAATAAAAGCGATTAAAAATATGTATTTTTCAATTTAATCACATAATTACAACATTAAAACATTTTATTTCAATTTTTGTTATATAATTTTATAAATATGTGCTAATCACTATTTTTTCTATTATTATTATATTTACTGTTACTATTATATGAATTTAATAATTGTATAAATTTGATTCTTCGAAGCTTCGAAGTTCGAAGAAGCGAAGTTTCGAAAATTCAAAATTCGAATATCGAAGCCTTCGAAACAAATCACCCTAGATGGCAGTGTCTCAACTTTTACTGCCCATTTTAAATACAGAGCTTTCATTTCTTATAGTACATGTTCTATGCTCTACAATAGATCACTGACTGAAAATTCAAATTTCACATTCCATGTTGGAGCTCGGAAGTGATCACAAGAGAGAGAGAGAGAAAGAGTTTAAAGTTCAGTAGTATTTCTGTAATTTCCGTAATTTTATTTGAAAAGATGAAATCAATCAGACGTAGATCGTCCAGTTGTCCCATGAGGACAATCAAAGCGATCAAACTTCATTTTAGAAGCTGTTCCAGCGATCGAACGGAGGATAACAAAAAATATTTGAAAGCGAAAGGTAAAGCATTGCATATAAAAGCATACTCAAAATTCCTTTTTTAAAATTATTAATATCTTTTTTAAATTATTTGATATGAACAAGTGCAAGAAATAAATGTCTATTTTTAATAAAGCCAAGATTTAATTTAACTTAAAATTATTTCTCGAGATTCGATAGATAAAAGACAGCGAAATTAAAAATATAGATGAGCCAAGCCGTAGTTCCAACTAAGCAAATTATTATATATATATTTTTTTTATCTATTGTATAATAATATGATGAACATTCCGTAAGCGTTTCGACCTATAAGAAGGTTATTCTTAGTGCGATGGTGGAGTTACGGTAACTTAAGATAAATAAATACAGTACATTAAGATTGTTTGTATGCTCGTTGTAGTGACCTTCGTAAATGGTCTTTATACAGATCGAAACGTTTGCGGGACCATTATTATACGATAGATGAAAATATCATAATTGCAGCCGTTACAATCAGCTTGGCTCATTAGGTCATTTTTAATTCTGCTATTTTTAATTTAATTTATTTAATTCAAGATGTTTCAAATTCTATTTAACTCACTTTCAATTTATGTATGTCCTTAGATACAATTCCACCGAAATCTACGCCCGTGAGAATACATAAAGATGACAATACACTTACCGTGCATAAAACATTTGGAGACTATGTGTCATCATTGCGTCGATCACCATCACCGACCATCAGGAGAGTTTTAAGTCCCAGAAAAGACAGAAGGCCTCTAACAAATAATGATTATCAGATGACCCTACTGAATAAAATAGATAGCTTCTTTTACGTAAATTGTTCAAGAATGCTAAACAGCAACGGCAGTTTGAAACCAATTACATTGAAAATGTTCGTGGAAGTTTCTAGCTTCCTATTGAGGTACCTCGGTATCAAACAAGGTCTCACCGTGACAAATTACGTAGACGAATTACCGAAATGCGCGGAGAAGCTACGTTATCCTGGTATGATGACCAAATCATGGCTAAAGATTGCCAATACGACGCATTCGTGGCCCTACGTTCTCGGTTGGATTGGCTGGTTGGTAGAAGCATGTCAAGTAAAAGAAATCGCGTTGAATACATACGAATTGGAAAATTTGCCATTCATAGGAACACAGCAGCAGGTTCAAAGTTCCAGCATGGAGTTTCAAGCACTGCTGGAATGTTATAAGGCTTATAATGAAGAAAGATGTGACGACGAGGAAAAACTATTGAACCGATACCTGCAGAATGTTTTAGTTCAAAAGGGCATTACTGATGATGGTATAACTCAGGCGCGTAAAGAATTAAAAAAAGAAAAAATGAAGTTACAAATACATGAAAAAGAGTCACAGAAACTCGATGAAAAAATTGAATATCTACAACAGAAATTAGCATCTTTACGCGTCAAGGAATCCAAACATTTAGACAATATTAACATAATGGAAGAATATGTAAACCTGATATCCACTAAGACAAATCAATTAAATACAAAGCGCAAAATTTTAAAGGAACAAATTCGGAGAGAAAATATTCGATACGAAAAATTGATATCTATTGTGAAAAATCAACCCATGTCTAAGACGGAAAACAAAAACATAATTATCAATTGTACGGAGTTACAAAATTATAATCATCTATTTAACGATCATTTAAAAGATTATCAAGAAGAATTACATATTCTAGATATAAAATTAGCATCTTTAAGTAATAACCTCAATAAAGTAATATTAGAATATAATAAGAAGGTCTTTATGCATATTGAGAGCGACATTGACATTAATTTCAACGAATTAAAGCTGCCGGAAAAAGATTTGATGCATTCGCAGATGATGGAGATAATGACAGAAAAAGCCGTTTTAATAACGACATTTAAAGAAAAACTGCAAGAAAAAATTAAATCTTTGTCGGATTAAAACATTTATAAACTTTTTGTTTGAAATAAATACTTTTTACATATATTTTAATAAGATGTAATACAACGACAATATTTTACTGAAATCACAATAATGCACAATATGATAAATTATATAACAAAAATAAGAGATAATAGACAATTATAAAAATGTTTGTATACATATATGTAATCCTATTTTATTCTGTCTTTTGTAAAATATTATAAAGCTAATTATAAAGCTCATTTCAATGTTCAATATAGTGTATAATAAATTATATTACAAAAATAAAAGATCATATACATATAATTATAAAAATTCTGTTTGGTGTCTTGTTCTTCGCATCTCTCTGCCTCCGTTTAATTGATGTGAGACGTGCTTCAATTTGTTTTCATCACAGAACTCTCGTGCACATTACTTATGTACAAATAAAATAGATATAATACGTTCTCGTTTCGTATCTTTTTCCTTTTTCTTTTACAAAATGATCCAAGTTTTAGTATGTAAAATATTTTTATTCTATTAGTTCTTATGTCATAGCCATATGCAATTCGTATTTTCCATCGTTTTCTCTTTTTTTTTTAAAGATAAGTTTTAGCATCATCTGATGAGTTACATAGTTAAAACATACATCCCTTACTGCACAATGTACATGATATGTTAATAGTTCATGAATAACAAAGTAGATATTAATAAACATTATATACTTACATACGCTTGAATAAAATTTTCTATTTTTGGGAATTAATTGTATTTTACAATAATATTTCGGATGTAAATATTATAAAGAATCTTACAACAGTTGCAGAACTACTTTTTCTGCTGAATGAAATTCTTAACAAGCAATATAATTTATGTGTACATGCGCGTGTGTATACATATATAGTTCATGCTATTATTTATATTCTATAGTTGTTCAAGCTAAGTAGAGTAAATTTAGATATGAGTTATCTCTTTTTTCTTTCGTATTATCTTGCTCAAGCTTTCGTGAAGCTCCATAAAGAGCAACTTCAAGAATATGCAGTTTAAAGTCTCGTGTTATCTTCTCTTGCCCGCATACGTCAAAGCAGATTTAACAATAAACTTCAAAACGGTAATACATTATTCTTGAACATTATGTATTATAATAAAGAAAATCAAGAATTGATGGTGCAAAATTCGATGTAAAATGCGAGAACGCGTGTAGCGTTTATTCTACAAATTCCGAAATTTTATTCTCCGTTATAAGATAGAACAATGCCACATTACAACAGATTTAAGCTATAATTAGAAATCGCAGGGAAATCTAAGCTAGCTGACTTTCGTATGTTAGATCATGAGACACGTGTCTTGTATAAACAATTTCGTTAATGAAACAGCTATTTAATATCAAATTATCATGCGTTACATCGCATCAGTTAAACTCCTCTACCTACTTGAGCGTTACCGTGTCATTTACCGTTACTGTCAAACTTTATTTGGTTATTATTATTAATTCTTCAAAAGTTCACCGCCTACCACAATTAAACACGTCCCCTCATTAAGAGTCAGGGACGAATAGCTATCTTTGTTGCGATATTGCCGACATTTATCTTACCGCAACGTTCTGTCCCCACTGAAAATCAAGTTCATCAGGGGTAGACAATTAACAAGGGCGAAGCTACGAAACGCTCAGCGGCGCTCGGCGCCTTCGTTCCCGAGGAGGACGTTCTCGAATAACGCCTACGTGGAGCTAGTAAATTACTCTTAACTTCTCGGAGGGTAAAAATTACGGAGTTGTAAGGCTAGGAACACCCGGGGAGGGCTTAAACCTCCGTCGCCTCGCGAGGGGCCATAATTCTCGCGCTATCTACACAGAAATTGCTCCTTGCCTCGTCCGGGCTAGCAGCCACCCGCGGGAATCGCTCGTCATTTATTTATTTTCCCACTTCCCACCGGGACGCGCACGTCAGAAAGCGCGAAAGATATACCCGAGGACATACGTGATCGAGAGTGCATGCGCTGCCACACGCCATCACTCGTCCGCGCGAAATGCAGCGGGGCTGCACCTAATATTCGCAGAGCGATCAATTCGGAAGACAAAGAATGATAGGAGATGAGTCGGAAAACGAGTCGGAAATTGTGATCGCACTAAGAATCGCGTTGGAAACCCAATCTTAAGATTGGGAACATTGAAAACTTTGTAATTATAAAAATACAGATTAATAAAAATAATTAATAAAATTATTTTATTATTAATAAAAATAGAGATAATTATTATGTGTACATTGAAAGAAATGTTTGATAAAATCAACCAAAGTTTGGTTGAATAGTGATCAAATGAATTTTATAGTGATAGTTATTAAATATATAGTTGTTTTGACCAAACAATTTGTAGCCTCAACCAAATAATTATTTTCATACAACAAATTACAAAAAGAGGGCTTTCGGAGCAAAGCTGGATTATAATGCTAATATATACAATATTTCAAAAATAAACATTTCTGTTTAATCACTCAAAACAAAAACATTCTCCTAAATTATTCTAGTATAGACGTTTCGACCGTGAATGCGGTCATCTTCAGTATAAATAATACAAATATAAATCGGCAAATAGAACAAAGAAGGATTGAAATATTTGCATGCGACGTCATCTCTATGTAGAGTTCGTCCGGTATAATTTATACTGAAGATGACCGCATTTACGGTCGAAACGTCTATATTAGTATAATTTAGGAGAATGTTTTTGTTTTGACTGATTAAAGAGAAATGTTTATTTTTGAAATATTGTATATATTAGCATGATAATCCAGCTTTGCTCCGAAAGTCCTCTTTTATCATTAATTTGATTGGAAATCTCTGGAGCTTGAACTTAATTTCTTGTTTTAATTTTTTAAATTACAAAAAGTTTTGTTAAATGTAACTAAGTTTTTGGTACCAGTAATTATAAAATTCATTTGATCACTATTCTACCAAACGATTTCTCTCAGTGTATAATGTAATAAACAATAAAAAGTAACGTAAAAAAATTTTTTTTAATTCTGTGTATAAATTTACAAGATGTATTCTTTTTATTATCTTTATTCTATAACTACCACAAGCAATGTTTTTATAATTTTTGTCATGGTGTAAATAACATTGATTCTTTTTTTGCACTTGTATAAAAAATACAAATTATTACCATATCTTGCATGTATGACTTTGCTTTTTTTATACATGTACTATTTCTGTCTCATAAAAAATATTTTTTTATAGAATACTTTTATAACTGTAGATTTTGTTTGATAACATTATATCTATAATTTATATTATAAATTTAAAAAAAGATAAAATAAAAATTATCTAGTGCAATTTTGTTACATATTATAGATTTTATTACAATTTATTTTAAAAGCCATCTTACTAAACTAATATTTCATGTATAAATTTTCAATAACGTACAAGTTATTACTTGGAGCTTAATCTCCGCAAAAGTAGTATTAAGGATTCTACGTAGATGAGGACTAAACACCTTTAATAACAAAATCTATATCATGTTTCAAAGTAGTCAGCGTAGTTCGCATATCCCTTCGGTGGATATCCGTATCTCTTTAAACTCGCGTCCCTGTAAGCGCGAGAGAGGTGGAAGTGTCGCGGCGCTTGCGAGTATGCGGTAAAATCGCGCTCTAAATGCTAATTCGTCCATTTTCTTGGCTCGTCGCGTGAAATCCGTGAAGGACCTTCGCGTTGTAAGACCACCCGCTGAAAATTCACCCCTCCTCGGTGTCGAGCTTCAGGTGCGCGAGGTAAGGATATATATAAGGGGCCGACTCAACCCGTGTCGCTCAGAATATCAAATTATACGTGGTAACGTGGGCGATGGTGACTCGGCGGTGTTAAAACGCGGAAACTTTACCAATTTGCCGCGACACGAGTAAAATGATTTCTTTCGACAGAGAGACAGATGGCTAAATCATCATACATACAAATGAATAATGAGATAAGTACACACAAAGATATATGCTGCATTAATGGAAAGTCCATGCTCTCTCCTCCTAACGAACAGCAATATGCGGCACAAATTTCTCTCTCAATCAAGTGCCATTTTATTTTGATTAATCACAAAAATTGACACGCTGGACGCAATTTACACCCGAACAAAAATCAAAGATTTTTTTATAATTAAATTTTTATCGAAAAGCGCTCTAAATGATTAAAGCTGAACTTTAGTGCTTAATATTTCTTTTGTGAATTTATATACATCTTCTCACAAAAAATATTAAGCAAAATATTAAGATGCAGCTCTGACCGTTTCTGTAATTAATTGTTTCTTCACATAATAGTCTAGTCTCATTTATTAAGGACATATAGGACATTTCTCAGAATATTAAGAAAATTATGAAAAAATTACAGATTGTTTTATATTGTATTTGAAAGTAGTAGAAAAAAATTTGGTGGCAATTTTCTATCTGGGTAAACAATTATTTTAATGTAAGAAGTAGACATGTGCTCTAATAAAAATATAATTAATAATGAAATAATGAAATAAGAGATAATGAAAAAAATCAGAATTTTTAATTTAAATACTTTAAATATTCAAAATGATTTATGTAAAGTTTCATTGCGATGCAGAAATCAGTTCTGTAAAATAAACAAAATTTATTTATTTACTTATTTACAAAATAACTAAATAATCATAATAAAACTTTGTATAAATCATCTTGAATACTTAAAGTACTTATAAAAAAAATCTCAATTTTTTTATATGTTGTAAACAATAATTTAATTTTTAATAACAAATAAAGTAATTAAGTTATAAAAATATGTTATTAAATAAAAATATAATTTTATTCGCACGACTTTCATATGTAAATAGTTAATTTGAAGTACTAATATTGAACACATTTCCAAATTTTATTTATTTTGCAAGAACTGTATGTTCGATACATCCTTAACATATTTTTATTTTGTTTCAATTTATCGGAGTTTACCAATATAGGAGTTTAGCTTTTCAGTTAAATAAACAAATTGCATTATCGTTAATATAACTCGCATATCTCTGATACTGACATGAGAATATAGCCCGCCCCTTCGTACATGTATAATGCGCGTTAAATAATAAAATATTTTACAAATGAAGTGTAAAATTCACATTGCACAGTGGACTGCGATGGAATCGATAATTTAATAATTCGCGTTTATGAGATGCAATTTCCGGTTTCCACGTATAAAAGATATTGCATTCCCGCGACGTTTCCGAATACCGCGATACTTTGTGTAACGTTATATTCAAAAACTAATGAAACCATCGAAATCGCGTGCCACTGACGTGACGGGATACCGATATCGTTGAGGTGCGTGGATTACGGCGGAATTAAAAATCCTTTGTGAAAATCAGTGGAGCTGTTGCCTTAACGCGCCAGTAACCAGGCGATGGCGTCCTATAAAACTGGCGCGCAACAACCGCCATTACCTCGTGCACACACCGGCCGGCGGACGGGCGCGTCGAATAAAATTGCTGGAACGATCGTAATGGAACGCAACGCGGAAAGCGCTGCACTTACCCGTTGCACCGTTCGCGCTGGCAGGGGGTTGAGTCGGTTTAATTTCGATTCGGCGCGCAGGAGGGTAAACGCGGCACGCGGGGCGCTACCTCGAAAAAAAAAGTCTCGGACTCGAAACGTACCATCGTCAGTGAATAACACGTTCGTCGGTGTGCTTTATTCGTTCGCAATAAATGCTATAGCTCTCTCCCACGGCAACTAAACTACGTGCCCGCCCGTTATTTTTCGGATTCGCGCGAGCAAGTTTCATTGTGGGTATTATATTTTTCGAGACCGCTTCACCAGATCGTGATCGGTTGATTGCGCGTTCGGTGGAGCATGTATAAAAGATGATAGCCGCGCCGATTTGCTATTTGATTTTGTAGTTAGCCGGAAAGTAAAACTGCAGTTCTCTCGTCGGACGGAGGATTAAAAAAAAAAAGAGCGCGAAACGCGAAAAAAAACGTGCATACCGGGCACTTTCGATCGCGCGGTTATTCGAACCTCCCAGTTTACACTCGAAGTTACTCGGTGCGCATTTTTCACTTCAACCGATTCGCGGCAACGACATTCTGTCTAGTGCGCGCTGCAATTAAAGGTAAAAAATATATATGGTCGACGAAGGTAATTCGAACGTAGTCGCAAAGATTCCATTGACGTTTCGCCACATTCGGTGAAATCGAAAATATAAGTTCCGATGGTAGGTCTTAACCCTTAAACACACTAGAGGGTCTGGGAGACCTTCCTGAAAAAACTTTACTTCCGTGTTATTTTATTTTAGTTGAATAATGAAGTTAGTTAATCGTATCGGTCGATGGGGGAGACTTCAAACTTTTTTTCCACCTAGCCCAAATCTTCTTTCTCATTCCGTTTCCACACAGCAAGTGATTGAATTTTAGGAGGATTTCCAGCAGTGTGTTTAAGGATTAAGGATGTATCGTAGGCAAATAGCTATTTTAGGAAAATAGTATCTGACATCAGGCAAATGCTATCTGCCTGACTGCTTGGTCAAATAGCTTAGAATTAAAAATCCAAAATGCCTGCTTTAAAAAAAATTGTATAATTTTTGTGTTTTGAATTCTAAGCTATTTGACCAGGCAGATAGCATTTGCCTAGTCAGATACTATTTTCCTAAAATAGCTATTTGCTTACAATAGGGTAAAGTCGCCTATTATGGGATAAGTTCCTAATATGAGATAGCGAGGTTTCTGCTACATTAATAAATGCATGTGGTTAGTACTTTCATAAACTTATTATTCTTGGGGCGAAATCTATTTAGTAAAAAATTCATTATTAGATCATGCGTGCAGTCGTTGAAAAAAGTTTTTTGAAATTGGATATCAAGATTTATTGAGCTGAGTCTTTAAACCTTGTTTATTATAAAATAAACAAATATTTGATGATAAATTCTGTATGCAGTGATGGAGTAAAGTTGTATTAATAGAAACATACGGAATGTGATGATTTGCTAAATTATAAATATTAGATTTGGTGATCGTGAAACCGCAAAGCGTGGAACTCATAATATGAGACACTCAAAAATTCTCATTTATTATTGCATATTCTGACTTCGAGAACTTTCCAAAATGCTATAATAAAGTTTGTCATTGGGGACTTTTGAATTATGAGGCTTGAAAGTTATGGCCTTCAACATTAGTACTGAGACTTTAAAATATCTCGAAGAGAATAGATTTCGTACGTACAAAAGTTTTTGAGTATCGAAAGAGCTATTTGATTGGTCAACTAGATTTTGAGTCTGGAGCCTAATTTGAACCTAATAAAGTCCAAGTCGATAAGATCCATTTCATATATAATAAAAAAACCTTTGCATCTCATATTAGAAACCCTTTTTTTGAACAAGCAAAATCGGCAAAAAAAATTTCATACACACCAAAGTATAACTATTATCGATTGCTAACTTTTGGCGATGAAACTTAAATATATTTACTATAATTTGGATATAAAAATAGGAGTTAATAATATAAATTAAATAAATTATAAGCCTTTAAAAAAAGGTATCTCATACACAGAAAAAAAATTTAGTATTAATTCAAGAATTCATTGTTTCAAAATCTTCTTGGAAAAATTTATAATCTTAAATAGACATAATTTGTTTTCATAAAGAGAAAAATTTTCTCCATGTAAGCAAATTATGTCTATTTAAGATTATAAATTTTTCCAAGAAGATTTTGAAACAATGAATTCTTGAATTAATACTAAATTTTTTTTTGTGTAATAGGCAACTTTACCCTATATGCATCATATCTCAAAACGTTATCAAAAATATAAAAATTTCACAGACTATTCTACTATTATCTACGTTTGAGTATCTATGTAAAATTTGATTTTTTTACTTATTGACTTAAAAGTTATTTAATTTTTTGTCCACTCTTGATTCTTATGTGCAATCGCGTTTTGTAGCATTTATTTGCAAATGATGGGGAAGTAGCATTACCAATTAAATCAAAATTTTTACATATAGTAATAAAACTCTAATAAATATTCGTACAAAAAATTCATTAAGATTCACTTCCTCGTTTAAAAATTATTTATTTAAAACTGCAGCAAAACATCCTTTAGCTGCCCGGTTTCGAAGGTGATATTCTAATCGAAAGCGCTATTCCGTAGGCTCCATAATTCCATTGAGAGATAAGTTTTCATATCTTTCGAGCGATAAGGGGTGCGAGGCTTCGAGGCCTCCGATCGAGTTGACGGTCGCGGATTTATGGTCCACGGGTCCGCACACATGTACGGCGGGACGCGACGCTGTGCCGTCTCGAGAGTATAGATAAAGGAACGGCAACATAAATCTTTGCGATGGTAGAGGGCCAACGACGAGTGCCCCTCAAAGCCGACCGGCTGCTGGCTCGCATGATTTATTTATTTGTCTCTCGTTAAAGTTATCCGCTCTCGCAAAGTTTCGCGACTCCTTTTGTTGAGGAGTCGTTCGAACGGCGAACGCTCGCCTCGGATACTTCGACGTCTCGACGGTCGAACAATGCGTGAATGTACAAAGGATGAGAACTTCGTGCTCGCTTAGTAGCATCGCTCTCTCGATGGAAATATCGGGAGGCGTAAACGCGTGACCTGTATCAAACAAACGCACGCGACACAATATCGCGTTGTCGTTTGGAAACTATTCTCGCCCTTTTGCACTCGCAAATTCATATTTTATTGTATAATGTTTAATTAGCAAGTGTGCGCGAGCGTGCATGAATCTCGTATGGAAATGTGCGACGCCCGAAACGTTATCGAGATAACTCATAACTCGTATGCTGCAGCTCTATTTCACTAATGCACCAATTCTTCGCATTTATACTCTCATCTGCAAATAGTAGAAACCAAAATAAAAGAAAAGACGATCTGTTCCTTTTCTTCCTTGATCCTGAATTAAATAATTAAATTTCAAAAACTTATACGTTAAGAAGGAAATGCATTTGAAAATCGATCTTTTGAAGTATTCTTTTTTTTTTAAAGTATAGCCTCTTAAAAATACTTCTTGAAAATTTCAAATAAAAATCCGAAAAAATAAACAGTGATTTTTTTAGCAAATTCCGGAATATTTGACCTAAAACGCGCGGCTAATTCTTCTATTATACCTACGTTGATAGATATTCTTGCCATCTACAAATCATCTGAAGACATTTATTCTGAAGCAGAGGATCTGCTGCATGAGCCAGGAATTACTGATTAATTAAATTCAAATGTAGAAACATTAAAGTCAAACTTTAAAAGCGTTTCTCTCGAAATCAATTTTTGAAATCCGTACACACGATTTAGCGAAAACTACACAATGGATTTATTTGAAATTTTTACACAATATTCTCAATATATTTCTCGAATCTATAACGATTGAGTTTTTTATTTTCGATTTTAGTTTTTTATAATATTAAAAAAGTGTAAAAGCAATTTTTTTTTTGTTTTTAGTAATTTCTTTCAGCGGCATTTTTATCCAAATAAAAAAATATTCCAGGATCGTCAAGGACTGCGTATACTGTTCCTTTTTAAGAAATTTACTAATTTTTTTGTTTTCGGTCACCAAATGATTCAGGATCGTGTGCACCGGAAGCGGTAAGGCGTCTCCGGGCAAGAATTATAACTGTTTTATTTTATATTTTCTTTTAAAAAAATTTTTTTAATATGTGTATTATAATATAAAAAAATAAAAATATTTGCTTCATTTATTTGCTTGCAATAAATTCCTAAACTTTTCAAGCATTTTCAGATGAGTATTCCCCCTTAAAACCGGACCTTAAAAATGTACAAGTATGTTGATTTTTTTTATACCTGAGTGATACTTATTTGAATACTTAATATTTATTTTGTATTAAATTGATATTCATTTCTTAATATTAAAGTAATATTTATGGATAAAGACCATAGCATGCAAAAAAACTTAAACAATAAAGAAATCAACAGCATGGATTTGCTGCTGCATATTTTATGCCTTAAGTTCTTAACTGTAATTCGCTTGCTAAATTTTATTGCTTAAGTTTTTCTGTGTGTCACAGCCTTAAATAAACATAAGAATAATGTGACTTTAAATTTTATAAATAAAATTTACCTAACATATTACAGATGTTATAACTGAAGAAATATGCTTTTACAATTTTTTTTCCAAATGGTATCAAATTGTAACATTTTTTTTTGTTAATTGTTGACATAATATTTGTACTTTTTAACGCATTTATCTTATATTAAATTAATGTAAAAAATTGAGTGCATTGTTTGGACATGCGATATACGTTAAATTTGACACAAATTTTTCAACTATATCTACTTTCTCGATCATTTAATTTTGATTGAACTTGAATTAATTATAACTATAAATACGTTTAAATAAAGCCAATATAAAACTAATAAATTATTAAATTATAAGTATGAAATCAATGAATTATAAAATTGGAAATATTCGACCGTTAATGTAATACATACAATTTGAAATAAGAACGCCTTCTACGGTCAAGCTGGATCTTAGTGCTTTTTATAAATTTTACTTGTGTGATTTTTATATATCTTTTTTTCAAATTCATTTTTCGCAATAAATTCTTTACAGTTTTTTCAGGGGGGATAAGGGGTCTAACAACAAGATGCAAGTTAGCATCGCTAATTATTTCTAATTTAATAAATGTGATATTACCTGTTCATGTTCAACTTATAGCTGCGTTATAACCGGAAAAGTAATTCGACGCGTAGTCGGTTGAATTTGAAAAAAAGGTATATAAAAATCACACAAGTAAAATTTATAAAAAGCACTAAGATCCAGCTTGACCGTAGAAGGCGTTCTTGTTTCAATTTTAATGAATTATATCATTTCGTTGCTAATTTACACAAACTGGTGTTCATATCATAAGCTATTGATTAAAATTAATTCATATTCGACTAAAATTTATCTAAATAATAATCATCTGTACGTCCGCTCGCAGAATCGAAAACCTTCGTGTATTACAACTTGAATCAAAATTACATTTCAATCGCAAATCGCGTGGCATTCTGTTCAATATCGAGGAATGTGTTTGTACAGTCGACCATTTTAGGCTCAGCTCTGAGAGAACCCGGCGTAATAATGGCGGCGCGTGCAATCCCAGCACGTTTCTTTAATCCGTACGCCCGTGATACAGATCACGCGGCGTGTACGTGAGCGTGCACGTGTGCGTGCACGTGTGCGCGCACGTGTGCGCGCACGTGTATTGGTACGTGCGAGCGCGCAGCATCCGGTAAAGATGCAAGCGCGCGGCGGAAGGGATGAAAGCTCCCCGGGATAAAGCTCTCGTTCGCGGGGTCGCTGCCGCACTCACCGTCGCGTCGCGTCGCGTCGCGTCGTAGCGGCNCGGCGGCGCTATTCGAGCGATATAAGCTTATTTGACTTTGCGGAGGTATAATCCATTCCGCACACTGTGTTCCTTGCGCGTTGAACTGGATACGAGTATACTGCGAGAAAACCACTTCTCCCTACTCTACCCTTCCGCATGCAATTTTTCGTTTGCACTTGAAACACTCTCGGAGTACCTTTCCGTGTAATCTCGCTCATACTTTTGTAACCGTAAGGTTCATGAATAATCTGACAGCGGCGGACTGCGATTTCGACGCGTTTTCAGAAGGCAACGATAACGGCAGTCTCCGCGGCCGAGCAGATTCGCAAGCCAATTAATTCGACGTGCAAATATTTCTTAGTCGCGGAGAATGATCTGCTACATCATAATCATATTCGATACTAATTTGGGTAATGTATCGGTACCGTTGTTTGCGTTACGCGAGATTTTTCAACGCGGTCAGACCGCGTTCATATTGTCGATATTAGAGCTGATTATTTGCGCGGATACGAAACGGATATTGGCTCGGTCGGGGCTTCTAATCTGATGAAAATAGTCAGCACGGTAACCGGAAGTTCTTTCATTAATCGAAAGATAACAACATGTGCTTAACGTTTCCGCTGGTAATCAGCAATTTATCGAGATTCACCGTGCTATTTCGTCCTACGCTCGCGAGCAAATGCATTTTCGGAGTGTTCCAGCGCGGCTGTTTCCCGACTTTTTTTTGTCCATTTTTATCAGTGACCTCGTAGTATACTGACCAACCTTGCAGATAGATATCCCATGGTGTATGTAAATATTCCGCTTATGCAGTCAGTTTACTCGCCTCGCCTCTCAGCGAGTCGATATTCTCCATCCTCGTTTGTCACACTGATAAGGATGAGAGCCGGCGATACTGATTACGCGATCATCTTTCCAGGCCAGGGGGACTAGGTCGATGTCAGACCGGGCTTGCTGTTTATCTTTGTGACACTGAAGTTGTAAGCGCATTGCCGTATGCCAATGTTACAGGATTATACCTATGCACCGATTCTTTTGGATAGAGCGTATACAGGATCCAAAAATTTGCATACAAAGCGATTGAAAATTGCTGCCATAGTTATGCAAGAAACGTCCAACCCACAAAATTGTAATTTTTGAATTATTGTAATTAGTTAGTAGTCCGTACATTTTTCTACATTAGACAAAAAAGATCCAAGCCTAATATGTGCCTAAAATTAATAAAAAACAGTTTTTACCTACATCTTTAAATCACATCAAATAGAGTCACTGCATCAGTCAATAAACAAATAAAAAAATTGAACCAGTCAATGAGCATATAAATAAAATTTCAATATATCTACATTTTTAAATAAAAAATGATATTTTAATAAAATGTTTATGAAAATTAAATCATAAAAAATACAATTAACTCGCAATTTATTATTTTAATACTTTTCTGAAATAGTCATTTACTGGTGATTGGTGCAGTGACCTTATTTGCATTTTTCTTGAAACGAATTTCATATGGGTTGGACATCTCTTGCATAACTATGATCAATTATAGAATCATCGAAAGAGATGAAGCTTCAATGATGAAAACATTGCTGCTGCAAGCTTCTCCTCATATTTATTTCAAAGTAAATTTACTTTAAGGAATTATTATCGTAAAATGATTCTTTAAATAATAATTATACTGTCAAAAATAATTGTTTTAAATCTTAAAAAAAAATATAGAATCTTCCGATCATATTTTGTTGTGCCGATTATTCGGTGAACAATAATGTGTGCGAGCAGTAGTACATTCTGTATAAGTAATACTCAAACCGTCGTTGTTTTTGTAAGTTATTGCGCGAGCCCCAATTACCCCTGTACAAAAACTGCACCGGAAAGAATAATAAATTTTAAAAAATGTCGATATAATTCGTTTCGGATGCGCACAATATGCAAAGCTTAATCGAAACTACATTCACAAAATCCACCGAGATATATGTAACGCAAGTACATGCTGCATCGCACCCAATATGTATATATATAAATATACATATATATGTATGGTATATATATAAAATACATCAGTATCGTATAATACTCGTGACCCACTATTTACCCAAATCGTTATCAAATAAAAAAAGGGAAAACTTCAAAAAAGAAAAATTAGATCAACAGATGTTTCTTCATAGATACTTTGAAAGTAGCTGTTCATGTAATTAATTACTAAAGCTTTAAAATTACGTTGCATAACCACGATAGTAGAATAATACCCAACGATGCGTTTCTTCGAGCCTACTTTACTTTATCTATTCATGTAGGACTTTCATAAAATGCAATTGCCTCGTCGGACTTTCATAAATTCCAATATGGTTTCATGCAAAAAGTTCTCGTGGTCGATCGAAAGCTGCGTTCGCGGTTTGCGATCGAAATCAATGGAAATATCGCGCTGATATGCGCAACGCGAGATGCATTCGCGAGAATACCGCGGCATGCACGTGCGTCAGATACATGTGTATCGCCATTTAATCAAAGCTTTTTGTGTGTACAAATGCGATTGAATGCGCTCAATGAACCGCTCCCAGGGCGTCGCTTAAATTGTTAAACGAATTTCGTTCGTGCATTATATTGTCGACCGACGCTGCCCGCGACTTATTATTTCGTCGATGTTGCAGTATACCAGCGGTGAGTTCCATTAACGTTCCCTTAAATACTTTATTGAAGTTAATGGAGGCTCGTGATTATCTCTTAACAAGTTTTATATTTATATGAACCGCTTCGCGTCGCGACGATGGCTCGGCGTACATGTGTGTCAAAACAATTAATCTTCCACGTATATACCGATTATGCTGGAAGATTGAAATTGCCTTAACGACGTTAAACTTTTGAAACGTATTAATTACCGCTAGTGGGTTTAGTGACGCACGAGTTACGTATATCAAACGCGAGTAAATTAACGCGCATCACTTCGTAAATAATCGTAAACGGGCTAAGCGATTTATTACGAATGTAGATTGAAAAATTTACGAATCAATATTGGCAAACATTTTTATTATGACCGTGTACACAAGTAAAATTTCAGAGCACTTTTATAGATCTGTATTTCCAACATGATTGGCGTGCAATCAATCCATACAAGAGACGATATCAATTTTCGTTAAACTGGTTGAAATCATTCCATGTAGTGTAAGTAAATAACTTTGCTTTCATCTAATACTTATATTTCAGTTTCAGACGCAAATGTTATAATATATATTTTCACAATAATATATAGTAATAACAACTATTAGCTGTAATTTGCATAATTAAAACAACTATAAATATACAGTTGACACTGAAAATGACTATAAAGTATAAATAATTATAGTAATTGCAATCATTTTTTCCTCTCAATGTAGTTATTGAAAAATAAGACTATTGAGATTCTACACGGAAAAAATAATTTTGCTGAAAATAATTATGTAAAACCTTTAAAAAATTTATATTGGACGTTTAAGCTAGTGGCTAGAATGTCAAAACTTTTTACAGCAGGATCATCATGCTTGAATGTTTTGCATAATTATTTTGAGTTTGAGTTCGACATAAAATTATTTTCTGATGTGTATTTAGCTAAATTTTTAGATACTACAGTAAAATTGTTCTTTCCGTGTACCAGTTTCGATTTATCGAGGATTATGGCGCCGTTCTCATTCGATAAACTGCTTGATTTCAAGCGCATCAGGTCAGTTCCCGAAAAAACGCCGCGGCCTATATGTATGTATATGGCACACGTAGCTGACATTACGATGTCATTCTGTGAGCTCGCTTCAACAAAATTTAATTTTCCTTTTCATGAATTGGACTGTGATTGGCTCTACTTCCTCAATAGCTTGCGCGTCGGGCAAGTTTCGTTCGCCATTTCGCTCGCTTTCGGTCATAACCCGATTCGTGACAGCCTATGCAAGTCTATTGATATCCCTATTGGACTCCTATACTCTCGACTTCTGCAATTTAATTTTCGCAAGGACCACCGCGCGTTACCTCTGTGGAGTTGGCATCTCGTTTTCAGAATTTCGATATAATTGATAGAGTTCTTTTCTCCCTTGAGTACCAAAGTTACTGATAGTTTAAAAAGTTCTGACAATTAAATATAAAAACTAGCGATCTGAACATACAAGAGAAACTAACTTCACATTTCCGTTATATAAAAATATATGATAACTTTTTTTTTCAATTAGGATTGATCTGAGCACTTTTAGCTTCCGTATTAAGCAAAATTATTAGATAAAATATTAAATATAATAAAAGTGTTGCTGTCTGACCATGTTTATTAAATGAGTTAATGTTCATTAATAATAAGTTTCCATCAATTTATTACAAAAAAGTATTTATTATTTGGCTAATAATCATTTTCTAAGTAGACCAGTACATTCAGGCCCGGCAATTTACTTCGCCCATGGATGTAGAATTTTTGATTGACGAAGGGGGGAAAGTGTAAAATGACGACCATTTTTTATTTTTTATTTATTTTGTGCACTTTGTTGCCGGTCCTTTTTTTATTATTGCGAATTGCGACGCTCCGTACTGATCTCTGCTGACGAATTCATTTATTGCTTCGTCCAAGTTTTGGCCTATATTTTTCGCTGCATCTTTATGAATTAGTACAGTCACAATGTTCAGTCGCTTTTGCGTCATGCTTGCATCCAAGCGATTGGCATTCGCGCACATTTTAAAAAATTCACAGTTGAGTTTTTATCAAATTCTTGGATTTCTTGGGTGTGGATTTCTATACCAAGCTAAATTTTGGAGTGCTCCACGATTCCACACTATAGTTGCCGGAGTACATTATTGACTTTAGAACGTGAATATATTCTGGCCCACATATCCGTTTGTACGCAAATTATATAAAAATAAAATTTACTGATGCGTGTAAAATAACTTTCGCAAAAATAAAATAGTTGAAATGTAATACAAAAATATACAAGAATATTTAGCTGAACATAAAATTCCGCGAAAAATAAATAAATAGGTAAATAAAAAATATTTTAAGAGACTGACGAATATGAACGGAATATTAATTACGATAAAATAGAAAATTACGAATTATTGTTACGTTTTATATTAAGCAGATAAGATGATAAAACTTGGCACAACAGTAATAGATAGCTTAATCAAAATTTCTATAACGTGATTACAGTTATATAAAAATAATATTGAAACATATATACAATAGTATATATTAAAGTTGTAAAAAAATAGATTCACATTTTCTGCGCGCTTGCAATTTGCGCACATGCGATTACGCGCGCGAAATTACAGCGAATTATAATGAAAATGCATGTACGAGATATCTGAACGGAACTTGCGAGAACAAATATCGCGTAATTGTTTTCGGAACTGTGGGCCGTCAAGGTCCGCCTACTTCAAGTGTATTGAACGAAACTTTTGTCTGCTTGGCCTCGGTCAGTGACTCCTAGTATCTCGTAACACCTAATGTTCACGACCCAGGTCGTGTTAGCGAGCGGGCAATGCCACGCTGTCAAAAATCTCCTAATTACGACCTCGAAACTAGCTGCACGCCCGCAACATGGAGGAAGTAATTTCAAACAAGCAAACTAAGAAGAGAAAATTGAGCCCCGAGTTTTTCGCAACCAACTTTTAATCATCTTATACAATCTCGTCATTACCATGATATTCTTTTTATTTTTAAACGCTAGGATACTTTTAGTAATTTTAATTTTAAATTCTAATATTACATCTTTCTCCGGAACAATAATATTACTCGCATTTATATTTACATAAATCGAGCTTAGTTCAGGTATGTTCTGCGATATGTAATTTATACCACAAAAATAAAAATAAAGTTGACAGATCATAACAAATCGATCGGTTTGAACGCTTGGTCCACGGAATTTATGTCATTTTATAATTAAACATGGAGTAGTAAAGATACTTCAGATTCAATACACTTAGCTCCTCTCAAATTTACAACAGATTACATGTAAGTAATTGTTACGAATAGTTAGCAATAATTATTTGTAGACGTTATTATTATGACATTTTTTATTTTAATATTTAACATATAGCGATCACACATTGCATACAGTTATTTGCGGCAATTTGACACACTTTATTAACGTTATTGGACAAATACTAAATTAATTCGCGATTTGGAAACGATTATGATTTGCTTTACATCAGAACTTTTTAAATGACCACATTTTTTATCATCGCCTATGTAGACTTGATTCGTTTATTTATTCGTATTTATTATGTTACTTTTTCATATCGACTGTTACTATGTTATATAATACTTATTGACAAAGGTCAACGAACTTATCATAACACGATTTTATTGTAAATTCGTGCAATCTTAATCTTTTACTCTTGATCTATTTGAATATTAATTGTTGCGCTGAAGAGAACTCACAGTGAAGTTGAAACGTTCGTTTATTGTTACAATGGATTTCAGAATATATATCAATTATATTAGTTATATTATCACTTACTTGTTTTCTCGTTATTGTGGCATTATATTTCCATTTTTGTCATTTACATATGAGCTAATTACTATTTTTGTTATAATTTACATGCCTGGTTTTTCTGAAAGAAAAAGCATCACTTTATTAATAAATGCTATTTGTGCATGTTTCTTTAAATTTATTTATATCATACATGCAAATCTTTAAATATTGCTATTGCTTTAAAATATTCTGGGTATCTATTCCTAGGTGTCTATTCCTTAATCATTCAATTTGTATAAATACTTTAGAATCTTGTTAATCCAAGTTTTTTAAACTAGATATCCAACATGTTTTTAACATGACTTTGTTTATAGACTTGAAAAACAATTTTTAGCTTAAAGTATCAATATTAAACCTCGGTACAAAAAAAATCTGTTCAAACTCAACATTATAATGACAAATATATTATTCTAGTAAGGAATTTCTCACCACGAAACAAATATCGTTAAGCCCCTGTGTAACGAAAAAAAATCATACTCATTGTCAGATATCTTCGATGTGATTGCAGCTGTGACGGAACCAGACTTCCGTGTCTACCGTGTTATCTGGCCTATGATTCTCGGGACGAACTTGACCCGGTTATCCAGCTACAGGAATACACTTCGCGTTACCTGCTGAGTGCAGGTAACTTCAACGACACCCCGCCACGTAGATGAACTCCGACGAGGGGAGGGGAAAACGAAGAAGGTGAGGTGACGCGAAGGTACGCGGTGTCATAGATGCGAGGAGCCATATCGTATCGCGGGACAAATAGTGGGTCAAGTTCAACGGTACGTGGATGGAGTAACAGCGGAGTTACTCTCGCTTTCATATCCCCGCAGCGCGTACCTGCGATCGCACATGCACCTGCAAGAGTGAACACTTGCAGCATGTGCATGCCCGACTCCCACGTGAACATGGAGCACGTCTCTTGGCACGTGCCTTTACCGATTCACGCGAAGTTAGAAAAGCAATTTGATGGGGCAGCACGTATGTGAGAAATGTTGATTGCTTAGAATCAATTATCTTGATCTTTATTAACACACCACGAGAAAGCATTCGTATTTTATCGAGGGGGTAATCACTCAAAAAAATAGGTGTACATTGGACTGCGGACTTCAATGGACTTTATCAGACTTTCGTGGGAATTCATTGGAATTCATTACGATTGCTAAGAGATCTCCCTAAAAAAAAAGGTTATCAAAAATCTCTCTTTAGTAACTGATTAATTGATTTCAACCAAAAATTTTAAAAGCCAAAAATTCATAGTATAATACATGGAATTCATCAGATTATACCGGGCTTCATCGGGCTTCAAGGAATTCAATGACTTCAGGAAATTTAACGGACTTCTAATAGGTTGTACACCAGAATTCAAGAATGGTTACCCCCTCGTATTTTATTTATCAATGTGGAGTCAATGTGAAAAAATAATTATCGAAGAGTATGAAATATGTCTATGATAATGGGAAAGCCTTCCAAGTTTTTAATAATGTAGAAAATATTCAGTGCCTCCGTTTTTTCTTTTTTTTTATATTTCTTTTATACTTTCAAAGTCTTTTGAAGTTTTCATTCCATTGTTGTCTTTAACTGACATATGAATTTTCCTTTATGCTCGATTTCTTCATACGTACCTGCCGACAGCTATCTTCCTTATAAAAATATTCGTCAATTTATTAAAAATTTGTTTTCTTCACTGAAACCTCTGATTGTTATTCTTCATACTAATTTTCGACACAAAATGTATTAGAATCTTATTACAAATTATCGTATTTTCTGGGACATATCTCATGGATAAAGTTATCTAGAGGTGAAAAAATTGGGCATTAGTCACGGAAGGAGAAATATCACAAGCCTTGAGATATTATACGCGTAGAAAAAAAAGACAAGATATTTATTGATATTGCCAGCTATTCATTATTTCTACATTTTTTTAATTGATATCTGCAAGGAATTTTATTTCAGCGAGAGATAAGTATCAAAAATGGTTCCTCCAGAATCGTATTAGCTTACGCAATATCATGGACTTTATTTTCGTCCTTAAAAATTCAGTAACTAGGTAAATAGCTCTGAAGCAAGAAGTCGAAGGCCAATATCAAAATGAGCATGAAATAAGTTTTAAGATGTTGATCAATTGCTCCGTGTATATCAATTATTTCTTCAAATTCTTTTAGATGATATACGACATTCTATCACTTGCAATTCTGGATTTCAAGATTCGTGTAACTGGTATGTTAACAAGAGGAAAAATAGAAGAAACGCATTCCTTGTAATTACATGCAATTTACTCCACATTATTTTTGAATTCGTGAAATTATCATCAAATCAATTATTCGCAGAATACATTCCACATGAAGGAATTATTGTAATTACACAATCTGTATGCCATCATACATATATGCATAATGTAATTAGCTCACGAATACTGGAAATTAAATGAGAAACAATGCAATCTTTTTTACAACAACACTTTTGTAAAAAAATAATTGCAACTTAAATAATAGTCTTTTATTTGCCATTGGTATTTGCAATATTCTTTTGGCATGATATTTATATTATAAGACTCCGAAATTGCAGTTGCACATTACTGCAAGGACAGAAATAGAAGTAGAAGTCTCTCAGAATTTCGCCGGGCATAATTGCGCTATTCTACCAACGCTACTGCGCGACCTGTTACGAAACTCTCATAAACGACAGTTTACATTTCCTGATTATCCTGCCCACCTGTCACAGCGATTACTCGTAGATACATAATCCGATTGCCGTTTGCCGATGACAGGCGACGTCGTACAGAACGTATGCACGTGCAAGCTATGATTACATACGATGACCGTGTTTATTCGCCGCAGCAACCGGTGCCGGACCATCCGAAGATCTGGAACCGCGATGTACGTGCAATTCACGTAATGGCAATATATACAAGTTCATGATTGCAATCACGATCTCCGACGCTGTTGCACATTGCGATGCAACCCGTATTCCATACTAAAACCATCAAACACATTAAGCGAAATTATATAAATATAAAAAGAGCATTAAGTATAATTAATACATATTTTGAAAATGCCAGATTTGCTAGATTCTCACATCATTTTTATAGCAAGTACAAAAAGTCAAGAAATACTTTTCGAATTATTCTGAATTATACAGTACAAACTTCGAAGTTTCCGCGTTTGTGCCGCACACACAATTTTCTCTTAAAAAAAAATGAAATTTTGGATTGTTTTTTATTTTGATCATAAAAAGGATATCATAATTGTGTAGTTGTACTTTCACACGACGAGTATGAATGCAATTGAAATGAGATTCATAGAATCATGACGACGTTGATAGATAAAAAAAAATTGATGAAAGCTGAATCGATTTCACTTTCAATACATAGGGCAGAATTGCCAAATGTGTACCACTTAAGCTATTTTTGATTATATTTCACATTTGGTGCTGTTTTGAATGCAAATCAAAGTTCAAAGGTGTAACTTGATGTTTCAGTCATCTATTATTACATGTTAAACCTTATAGTAATAACAAATTAATTTGTTATAAGCTTTTCTAACATGCTCTGAAAAGCATATATGATGTAGAAAACTGGTCGCTTAAAACGTATTTGTAGTCTCTTAAATCATATCTTCGAAAATATTGAATTTATAAGCTAAAATAATTAGAAATAAAAGAAACTATTAATTAATATTTATTTTATTAATAATTTATCAAAAAAGCGATCAAATATTCATTAATTAAATAATGAAAAGTTAAGAACACTGAAATAAAATTGACTTGAATTTATTTTTGTAATTGGCATATTTTTCTTCACAGCAGTTACTAATTTTACTATTAGTAAATTATCAATTATCAATCTTACATTAGTATCATTTCTTCATAAAATTTGATACAAATTAGGAAACGATAGAGTAACTCTTCTTTTACGTAGTAACCTCAATTACCGGCGGCTTTTCATTTGTCAACTTTAACGCTATTTAGAAGAATTGTAAGCTGAAGATGGCCCAAAACAAGGGCCGAAACGTAATTAAACTCATTTTTGTGATCACACAATTATTTAAATATTACCTCTTGCGTACTATTTACTGCGCCCGACTCGTATTTGCCGCTTTTGCTTATTATTATATTTTTGTTATTTTCACGAGTCTCATTTCTTTTAATTAAACTTGATAGAGTTTATAAAAATATCAATTTATTTTTTAATAATTATAAATATGGATATATAATGAATGTAAAATATTCAACAAACCTTTTTTTATGAAAATATAACAATTCCAAATAAAATTGCATAATTATGTTATTATACAATTTTATTTGGAATTGTTATATTTTCATAAAAAAAGGTCATCTATAATCTATAAATTGATGAAAAATTTACATCAGACGTACCTGATTTTCTAAAATGTCGATATCATGCAAAACAAAATAAAACTTGTTAAATTTATATTACTTATTCTTGTTTATTTTTTATTTTTGTTATTAATATTGCTTATATGAAGTAAAAGTGTAAAATATTGAATAGGTACGCTATATAGGAAATCGGTACGCATTCAACAACTTTCCCCTATGTGACAATTGATTGAGTGCTCACGCGCGCTCGTCAACGAATCCCCGGTCAATTATGTAGGTCTTTCGGCCTTTGACCGACCTACAGTTCTTCGTGAGAAATTTTCATTGACGCTCGCCTTGAAAATTACGCCAGGGTCGCCTCGAGCTTTATCAGTGGATTTCCGCCGTGAACGAACACACGGGTGTTATCGTGTGTATCGATGGTCGCGACTCGGATCCGAAGTTCACGGTCTCGCGACACGCAACGCATCGCGGAAAGTGACGATGAGACAAGGGCGATGGGCGGCGACAGAGAGAAAGAAATCGAGACGAGAAAGATGCGATTGTGGTTGCACGACGTATAAAGAAGCGCCGGTATGGGCGAGAGTGCGACACTTTTTGATCGCCATCCGACAAAGCCTCAAGCGGATCTGCGAAGGATGTTCGGGTTGGTGCATTCGGGATTCGACGCAATGGCGCTTGTTTTGCTCTTTGGAGTTTTGTTCATGCGGATTCACGCTGAGTACACTAATTGTAAGTAGATTCCCGCTAATTAATTTTTGTCGTACCGCCAGATGAGATTACAATGTTTCTGCAAATAACATCGCCTAAAAAAACATGAAATATTTTTAAATTTCAAACACAAGCATTGAAGATTGATATGTCTATGAAATTAATTTAAAAATGTTTATATACATAGAGAAAAATTGCTTGTTACTTTCTTTAATTCGGAATGCTTCTGAAGACTTTTTAGAAAAAATATTTTTGCAGCAATCTTGCAGGAACAAACTAAATCTTACGATAATTGCGGATAATACTTAAGATGAGAGAGTTAGTCTTATATTCTTATAATTAAATCAATAATTATTTTTCTAAATTTGTTTTAAATGCTATTCATAAAGATCCTTAATTTTATACATTGAAAACAATCTTAATGTATAAAATTATGCCACATTATTATTAGAGATTTTTTAAAACTTTCTTGTAACGGCAAATATAACTGCATTTTACACACTGAAAAAAAAGTTGTTAATTTGACTAAATTTGTTTTGATTGAATTTCTTTATTTCAAATATTAAGGTATTTAAGTTAAATAAATATATATAGAGTTAAGTTTGTGAAGTATAAGTATTTTATAATAAGTATATAATTAAGTCAAATATATAAATAATTGAACTAAAAAAAATTGAGTCGAGTTGAAAAATTTAATAACTTTTTCTCAGTGCATGTTTTATGATTTTAATTCTAGATATTACATTTCTTATTCTCCAATTACGCGAATGCTATTTCACGCTGCAGCGTGCAACTCGAAATATGATGCCGCGCTGTGTCTTATTAGGCGCTGTAATAGTAATAACGAAATGTTCATAAAGCATATGTACTATCATGCGCAGGAAACACTCCCGTGAACTTATTTTCGTAGCTATCCGTGAGAAGTGGAACCTAAAGCCTCTTCTGTGGTTCTCAAAGTTTAGGTAGTAAACTTACTTTATCAAACTACACAACATCTATGGCAAACTCTATATTAGTCAGTTCGCTTGAAACTTTGAGAAGCTCGCCAACTATTCCCGCTGCAATTAATTTTTCGAAAACTTATTTATTGTAACGTACTATGCAGCATATCTCACTTAGGTATTATTCCGAGAAATTTGAATAATTATGTTATTTTAATCTCAAATAGAATGTGTTTAACTTTTTTTATCTGTCACATTATAAATATTTTTTTTAAATAAAATGACCATCTTCCCTCCCTTTGTGAATTTCTAACGATTTTTTCATATTAATGATAAATTACAATTGTAGGTAACTGTTTTGAAATTTAATCATAGACTACATATTATCTGATATTTTACTGTTATCTGATAAATTCTTGATATCTCAAATCTTTCGTTGCTTTATATTATGATGTATATTTTTCACAATATATACTTTTATTATCCTGTATGTAACAAATGAAACAATTAATTTAATTATATAAATATATAGGGAAGACCGGGGCTATTCGTTAGGTGGGGTAATTCGTAAAAATGGAAATATCTTTGTAT